>JANJGN010002047.1:0-90608 GCA_026770705.1 Isurus oxyrinchus
TGGAGGAAAGGTTCAATGTCTCACCTGACAGACGGCACCTCCAGCGGTGCGGCACTCCCTCAGCGCCGCGCCGAGTGCTGGCCGAGATCTTCAAGTTCGCCTTCTTGGATGGGGGCTGCGGAGGTGGGGTTGAACTCTCCTCGTGTCAGAGGTCAGGGCGCTAAGTGGACGCCAGCTGGCTGTGTTCGGTGGTGGGGTATTGAGATGGCGAATGGTGGTGGGCTATTCGACTGCAGGAGCTGCTGCAGTCACTGGAATCGGAAGCGGAGCCTTTGGCAGACGTCTCATCCTCGTTGAACCCCGATCCAGGGTGAGATGAGGCAGCTGCTGGCCCACAGCGCCTGCATAATCTGGCCACTTGTGCGCCGCGGGCCCCCCCCCCCCCCCCCCCCCCCCCCCCCCCCCCCCCCCCCATTTCCACTTCTCCAGCATTGTCGCCTCGCCTTCAGCCTCCAGTACCTTGCACACACGCGCTATTGCACCTTCCCTCCCCCCCACTTCAAGGAGGATGCGACGGCATTAAAGAAGGTGCAGGAAAGGTTCACAAGAAAGGTGCCAGGGCTGAGGAACTTCAGTTCCATGGATAGGTTGGGGAGGTTGGGACCCTTCTCCTCAGAGAAGAGAAGGCTGAGAGGAGATTTGATCGAGGTGTTCCCAGGGTCTGGGACAGAGCGGTTCGGGAGAAACCATTCGCATTGGGGGAGGGATCGAGAACCAGATGGACAAAGATTGAAGGCGATGGATAAAAGGAACGAGGGAGACAGGAGGAGAAACTTTTTCACACTGCGAATGGTTAGGATTTGGAACACGGTGCCCGAGAGTGTGGGGGAGGGAGGGTCAATCGAGTGGTTAGGATCTGGAACGCGCTGCCTGAGAGTGTGGGGGAGGGAGGGTCAATCGAGGGGTTAGGATCTGGAACGCGCTGCCTAAGAGTGTGGCAGAGGGAGGTCAAATTGAGGTGCTCGAGAGGGTATGGGATTGTTATCGGGAAAGGAAGAATATACAGGGTAAACGGGAGGGATGGTTGGGGAAGCGGCGAGGCTCATACTGTGACACCCGGTCCCAGAGGGGGAAAGGACAGTGTATCTAACGCACTGTGACACCCGGTCCCAGAGGGGGGAAAGGACAGTGTATCTAACGCACTGTGACACCAGGTCCCTGAGGGGGAAAGCACAGTGTATCTAACGCACTGTGACACCCGGTCCCAGAGGCGAAAAGGACAGTGTATTTAACACACTGTGACACCTGGTCCCAGAGGGGGAAAGGACAGCGTATCTAACGCACTGTGACACTCAGTCCCTAATGGGGACAGGACAGTGTATCTAACGCACTGTGACACCCAGTCCCAGAGGGCGAAAGGACAGTGTATCTAACGCACTGTGTCACCTGGTCCCAGAGGGGGAAAGGACAGTGTATCTCACGCACTGTGACACCCGGGTCCCAGAGGGGGAAAGGACAGTGTATCTAACGCATTGTGACACCCGGTCCCAGAGGGGGAAAGGACAGTGTATCTAACGCACTGTGACACCCGGTCCCCAGAGGGGGAAAGGACAGTGTATTTAACACACTGTGACACCTGGTCCCAGAGGGGGAAAGGACAGTGTATCTGACACACTGTGACACCCGGTCCCTGAGGGGGAAAGGACAGTGTATCTAACGCACTGTGACACCCGGGTCCCAGAGGGGGGAAAGGACAATGTATCTAACGCACTGTGACACCCGGTCCCAGAGGGGGAAAGGACAGTGTATCTAACGCACTGTGACACCCGGTCCAGAGGGGGAAAGGACAGTGTATCTAACGCACTGTGACACCCGGTCCCAGAGGGGGAAAGGACAGTGTATCTAACGCAATGTGACGCTCAGTCCCAGAGGGGGAAAGGACAGTGTATCTAACGCACGGTGACACCCGGTCCCAGAGGTGGGAAAGGACAGTGTGTCTAAAGCACTGTGACACCCGGTCCCAGAGGGGGAAAGGACAGTGTGTCCAATGCACTGTGACACCCTGTCCCAGAGGGGGAAAGGACAGTGTGTCCAATGCACTGTGACACCCTGTCCCAGAGGGGGAAAGGACAGTGTATCTAACGCACTGTGACACCTGGTCCCAGAGGGGGAAAGGACAGTGTATCTAACGCACTGTGTCACCCGGTCCCAATGGTGAAAGGACAGTGTACCTAACGCTCTGTGACACCCGGTCCCAGAGGGGGAACGGACAGTGTATTCTAACGCAATGTGACGCTCAGTCCCAGAGGCGGAAAGGACAGTGTATCTAACGCAATGTGACGCTCAGTCCCAGAGGGGGGAAAGGACAGTGTATCTAACGCACTGTGACACCCGGTCCCAGAAGGGGAAAGGACAGTGTATCTAACGCACTGTGACACCCGGTCCCAGAGGGGGAAAGGACAGTATATCTAACGCACTGTGACACCCGGTCCCAGAGGGGGAAAGGACAGTGTATCTAACGCACTGTGTCACCTGGTCCCAAAGGGGGAAAGGACAGTGTATCTAACGCACTGTGTCACCCGGTCCCAGAGGGGGAAAGGACAGTGTATCTAACGAACTGTGTCACCCGGTCCCAATGGTGGAAAGGACAGTGTATCTAACGCACTGTGACACCCGGTCCCAGAGGGGGGAAAGGACAGTGTATCTAACGCACTGTGACACCCGGTCCCAGAGGGGGGGAAAGGACAGAGTATCTTACGCACTGTGACACCTGGTCCCAGAGGGTTAAAGGACAGTGTATCTAACGCCCTGTGACACCCGGTCCCAGAGGGGGAAAGGACACTGTTTCTAATGCACTGTGACACGCGTTCCCGAGGGGGAAAGGACATTGTATCTAACACACTGTGACACCCAGTCCAGAGGGGGGAAAGGACAGTGTATCTAATGCACTGTGACACCCAGTCCCAGAGGGGGAAAGGACAGTGTATCTTACCCACTGTGACACCCGGTCCCAGAGGGGGGAAAGGACAGTGCATCTAATGCACTGTGACACCTGGACCCAGAGGTGGAAAGGACAGTGTATCTAAAGCACTGTGACACCCGGTCCCCAGAGGGGGAAAGGACAGTGTATCTAACGCACTGTGACACCCGGTCCCAGAGGGGGGAAAGGACAGTGTTTCTAATGCACTGTGACACCCGTTCCCGAGGGGGAAAGGACAGTGTATCTAACGCACTGTGACACCAGGTCCAGAGGGGGAAAGGACAGTGTATCTAATGCACTGTGACACCCAGTCCCAGAGGGGGAAAGGACAGTGTATCTAACGCACCGTGACACCCGGTCCCCAGAGGAGGAAAGGACAGTGTATCTAACGCACTGTGACACCTGGTCCCCAGAGGAGGAAAGGACAGTGTATCTAACGCACTGTGACACCTGGTCCCAGAGGGGGAAAGGACAGTGTATCTAACGCTCTGTGACACCCGGTCCCAGAGGGGGAAAGGACAGTGTATCTAACGCACTGTGACACCCGGTCCCAGAGGGGGAAAGGACAGTGTATCTAACGCACTGTGACACCCGGTCCCAGAGGGGGAAAGGACTGAGTATCTAACGCACTGTGACACCCGGTCCCAGAGGGGGAAAGGACAGTGTATCTAACGCACTG
Source organism: Isurus oxyrinchus (assembly GCA_026770705.1). Taxonomy (NCBI): domain Eukaryota; kingdom Metazoa; phylum Chordata; class Chondrichthyes; order Lamniformes; family Lamnidae; genus Isurus; species Isurus oxyrinchus. The sequence goes on from JANJGN010002047.1 coordinate 3,600, forward strand.
TGACACCCGGTCCCAGAGGGGGAAAGGACAGTATATATAACACACTGTGATGCCCGGTCCCAGAGGGGGAAAGGACAGTGTATCTAACACACTGTGACACCTGGTCCTAGAGGGGGAAAGGACAGTGTATCTAACGCACTGTGACACCCGGTCCCAGAGGGGGAAAGGACTGTGTATCTAACGCACTGTGACACCTGGTCCTAGAGGCCTTTTGATTGAAATGCCCCCCAGGCGCAGCAGTGGGAAGACGCCCCATGTTAATACTGTGGTAGGCTTGCAGAGTTGAGTGTGAGGTGCTGCACCCGACCTTGAAGGAAGGATCTCGGTGCCAGAGGGTCTCCCCAGTAGTGAAATGGGTAGAAATCCAGTATATCCTAACTAAGCTTCTGGTTTCTAGTCCCAAATCGTAGCTGACGCTCGAAGTAGTGTAACCGAGGGAGCGCCGCACTGTCGGAGGGTCAGTGCTGCGGGAGAGCCGCACTGTCGGAGGGTCAGTACTGAGGGAGAGCCGCACTGTCGGAGGGTCAGAACTGAGGGAGAGCCGCACTGTCGGAGGGTCAGTACTGAGGGAGAGCCGCACTGTTGGTGGGTCAGTACTGAGGGAGAGCCGCACTGTCGGAGGGACAGTACTGAGGGAGCGCCGCACTGTCGGAGGGTCAGTGCTGCGGGAGAGCCGCACTGTCGGAGGGTCAGTACTGAGGGAGAGCCGCACTGTCGGAGGGTCAGTACTGAGGGAGAGCCGCACTGTCGGAGGGTCAGTACTGAGGGAGCGCCGCACTGTCGGAGGGTCAGTATTGAGGGAGAGCCGCACTGTTGGAGGGTCAGTACTGAGGGAGACCCGCACTGTCAGTGGGTCAGTACTGAGGGCGAGCCGCACTGTTGGAGGGTCAGTTATGAGTGAGCACCGCACTCTTGCGGTGGGATATGGAATAGTAATGGATTTTAGATAACCGGTTGCTTGTTCTATCTCTCCAGGCCTCAGTCCGTCTCACTCCTACGACAATGCTGTATGCAGGAAAATCCCCCGATGGATCCCATTTGCTGGTTAGTGGAGATATGTATGTCTGCTGTGTGTGCATGTATCCTTGTGTGAATGTGTCTGTGGGTGCACTGCGTCTCTCTGCATGCTTATGATGTGAGTGGGATTAGACTGGGTGGGGTATTAAAGGGCGTGGAGAGCGAGGGGGAGAGTGGGATTAGACTGGGTGTGATATTAAAGGGTGCGGGGAGTGAGGGAGAGAGTGGGATTAGACTGGGTGGGATATTAAAGGGTGTGGGGAGTGAGGGGGGAGAGTGGGATTAGACTGGGTGGTATATTAAAGGGTGCGTGGAATGAGGCGGAGAGTGGGATTAGACTGGGTGGTATATTAAAGGGTGCGGGGAGTGAGGGGGGAGAGTGGGTTTAGACTGGGTGAGATATTAAAGGGTGTGGGGAGTGAGGGAGAGAGTGGGATTAGACTGGGTGGGATAGTAAAGGATGCGGGGCGTGAGGGGGAGAGTGGGATTAGACTGGGTGGGATATTAAAGGGTGTGGGGAGTGAGGGGGAGAGTGGGATTAGACTGGGTGGGATGTTAAAGGGATTGGGGAGTGAGGGGGAGAGTGGGATTAGACTGGGTGGGATATTAAAGGGTGCGGGGAGAGTGGGATTAGACTGGGTGGGATATTAAAGGGTGCGGGGAGTGAGGGGGAGAGTGGGATTAGACTGGGTGGGATATTAAAGGGTGTGGAGAGAGTGGGATTAGACTGGGTGGGATGTTAAAGGGTGCGGGGAGAGTGGGATTAGACTGGGTGGGATATTAAAGAGTGTGGGGAGTGAGGGGGAGAGTGGGATTAGACTGGGTGGGATATTAAAGGGTGTGGGGAGTGAGGGGGAGAGTGGGATGAAACTGGGTGGGATATTAAAGGGTGTGGGGAGTGAGGGGGAGAGTGAGATTAGACTGGGTGGAATATTAAAGGGTGTGGGGAGTGAGGGGGTGAGTGAGATTAGACTGGGTGGGATATTAAAGGGATTGGGGAGTGACGGGGAGAGTGGGATTAGACTGGGTGGGATATTAAAGGGTGTGGGGAGTGAGGGGGAGAGTGGGATTAGACTGGGTGGGATATTAAAGGGTGTGGGGAGTGAGGGGGAGAGTGGGATTAGACTGGGTGGGATGTTAAAGGGATTGGGGAGTGAGGGGGAGAGTGGGATTAGACTGGGTGGGATATTAAAGGGTGTGGGGAGTGAGGGGGAGAGTGGGATTAGACTGGGTGGGATATTAAAGGGTGTGGGGAGTGAGGGGGAGAGTGAGATTAGACTGGGTGGGATATTAAAGAGTGTGGGGAGTGAGGGGGAGAGTGGGATTAACCTGGGTGGAATGTTAAAGTGTGTGGGGAGTAGGGGGAGAGTGAGATTAGACTGGGTGGGATATTAAAGGGTGTGGGGAGTGAGGGGGAGAGTGGGATTAGACTGGGTGGGATATTAAAGGGTGTGGGGAGTGAGGGGGAGAGTGGGATTAGACTGGGTGGGATATTAAAGGGTGTGGGGAGTGAGGGGGGTGAGTGAGATTAGACTGGGTGGGATATTAAAGGGATTGGGGAGTGAGGGGGAGAGTGGGATTAGACTGGGTGGGATATTAAAGGGTGCAGGGAGAGTGTGATTAGACTGGGTGGGATGTTAAAGGGTGTGGGGAGAGTGGGATTAGACTGGGTGGGATATTAAAGGGTGTGGGGAGAGTGTGATTAGACTGGGTGGGATGTTAAAGGGTGTGGGCAGTGTGGGATTAGACTGGGTGGGATATTAAAGGGTGTGGGGAGTGAGGGGGAGAGTGGGATTAGACTGGGTGGGATGTTAAAGGGTGTGGGGAGTGAGGGATTAGACTGGGTGTGATATTAAAGGGTGCGGGGAGAGTGGGATTAGACTGGGTGTGATATTAAAGGGTGCGTGGAGAGCGGGATTAGACTGGGTGGGATATTAAAGGGTGTGGGGAGTGAGGGGGAGAGTGGGATTAGACTGGGTGGGATATTAAAGAGTGTGGTGAGTGAGGGGGAGAGTGGGATTAGACTGGGTGGGATATTAAAGGGTGTGTGGAGTGAGGGGGAGAGTGGGATTAGACTGGGTGGGATATGAAAGGGTGCGGGGAGTGAGGGGGAGAGTAGGATTAAACTGGGTGGGATATTAAAGGGTGTGGGGAGTGAGGGGGAGAGTGGGATTAGACTGGGTGGGATATTAAAGGGTGTGGGGAGTGAGGGGGAGAGTGGGATTAGACTGGGTGGGATATTAAAGGGTGTGTGGAGTGAGGGGGAGAGTGGGATTAGACTGGGTGGGATATTAAAGGGTGTGGGGTGTGAGGGGGAGAGTGGGATTAGACTGGGTGGGATATGAAAGGGTGCGGGGAGTGAGGGGGAGAGTAGGATTAAACTGGATGGGATATTAAAGGGTGTGGGGAGTGAGGGGGAGAGTGAGATTAGACTGGGTGGGATATGAAAGGGTGCGGGGAGTGAGGGGGAGAGTAGGATTAAACTGGGTGGGATATTAAAGGGTGTGGGGAGTGAGGGGGAGAGTGAGATTAGACTGGGTGGAATATTAAAGGGTGTGGGGAGTGAGGGGGTGAGTGAGATTAGACTGGGTGGGATATTAAAGGGTGTGGGGAGCGAGGGATTAGACTGGGTGTGATATTAAAGGGTGCGTGGAGAGCGGGATTAGACTGGGTGGGATATTAAAGGGTGTGTGGAGTGAGGGGGAGAGTGGGATTAGACTGGGTGGGATATTAAAGGGTGTGGGGTGTGAGGGGGAGAGTGGGATTAGACTGGGTGGTATATTAAAGGGTGCGGGCAGAGTGGGATTAGACTGGGTGGGATATTATAGGGTGTGGGGAGTGGGGGAGAGAGTGGGATTAGACTGGGTGGGATATTAAAGGGTGTGGGGAGTGATGGAGAGAGTGGGATTAGACTGGGTGGGATATTAAAGGGTGTGGGGAGTGATGGAGAGAGTGGGATTAGACTGGGTGGGATATTAAAGGGTGTGTGGAGTGAGGGGGAGAGTGGGATTAGACTGGGTGGGATATTAAAGGGTGCGTGGAGTGAGGGGGAGAGTGGGATTAGACTGGGTGGGATATTAAAGGGTGTGGGGAGTGAGGGGGAGAGTGGGATTAGACTGGGTGGGATATTAAAGGGTGTGGGGAGTGAGGGGGAGAGTGGGATTAGACTGGGTGGGATATTAAAGGGTGTGGGGAGTGAGGGGGAGAGTGGGATTAGACTGGGTGGGATATTAAAGGGTGTGGGGAGTGAGGGGGAGAGTGAGATTAGACTGGGTGGGATATTAAAGGGTGCGGGGAGTGAGGGGGAGAGTGGGATTAGACTGGGTGGGATATTAAAGGGTGCGAGGAGTGAGGGGGAGAGTGAGATTAGACTGGGTGGGATATTAAAGGGTGCGGGGAGTGAGGGGGAGAGTGGGATTAGACTGGGTGGGATATTAAAGGGTGTGGAGAGTGAGGGGGAGAGTGGGATTAGACTGGGTGGGATATTAAAGGGTGTGGGGAGTGACTGGGAGCGCGGGATTAGACTGGGTGGGATATTAAAGGGTGCGGGGAGAGCGGGATTAGACTGGGTGCTCTGTGCTGCTGTTAGATTTGTCTGCAATCCTTTTCCTGTACTCTCTCTGTGTAGAAGAGTGCCCGCTACCTTCTCAAGGAGCTACCAGTCCGTATCGCCCATCGCATAAAGAGCATCCGGAACCTTCCCTTCATCTTGGGCTGTAACCCGACCATTCTGCAGGTGGTGAGTGTCCCTGCTCCGCCTCGGACCCCCCTGGGCGGGCAGCCTGAGCTGCTCGTTCAGACTCTTTCTGGGTTAAACCTGTGACCCGCTCAGCACCGCCCGAGGCGCTTTATCCGCGTGGATGTACTCCTGAAGTGTCGTCCCTGTTGTAGTGTTGGAGGCCTGGCGGCCGATGGGTGCACAGCAAGCTCCCACCAGCCGCAGCGTGATAATCAGCTGTGTGTTTGTTGTGTGATGCTGACTGAGAGAGAACTAATTGTCCCAGGGCACTGACCGAAACCCCTCAGCTGTTGTCTGAAAAGTCGCCATGCAAACTGTTACGCCAAATTGAGAGGGTGGACCGAGTACTCGGTATACTGTTGCAACCGATATACGCCACTTCTGACGGTGCTGCGCTCCCTCGGCGCCGACCCTCCGACAGTGCGGCGCTCCCTCAGCGCTGACCCTCCGACAGTGCGGCGCTCCCTCAGCGCTGACCCTCCGACAGTGCGGTGCTCCCTCAGTGCTGACCCTCCGACAGTGCGGTGCTCCCTCAGCACTGACCCTCCGACAGTGCGGCGCTCCCCCGGCACTGACCCTCCGACAATGCGGCGCACCCTCAGCACTGACCCTCCGACAGTGCGGCTCTCCCTCAGTACTGACCCTCCGACAGTGCGGCGCTCCCTCAGCGCTGACCCTCCGACAGTACGGTGCTCCCTCAGTACTGACCCTCCGACAGTGAGGCTCTCCCTCAGCACTGACCCTCCGACAGTGCGGCGCTCCCTCAGCGCTGACCCTCCGACAGCGCGGCGCTCCCTCAGCGCTGACCCTCCGACAGTGCGGCGCTCCCTCGGCGCTGACCCTCCGACAGTGCGGCGCTCCCTCGGCACTGACCCTCCGACAGTGCGGTGCTCCCTCAGTACTGACCCTCCGACAGTGCGGCGCTCCCCCGGCACTGACCCTTCGACAGTGCGGCTCTCCCTCAGTACTGACCCTCCGACAATGCGGCGCTCCCTCAGTACTGACCCTCCGACAGTGCGGCGCTCCATCAGCACTGACCCTCCGACAGTGCGGCTGTCCCTCAGCACTGACCCTCTGACAGTGCGGCTCTCCCTCAGTACTGGCCCTCCGACAGTGCGGGGCTCCCTCAGTACTGACCCTCCGACAGTGCAGCACTCCCTCAGCACTGACCCTCTGACAGTGCAGCTCTCCCTCAGCACTGATCCTCCGACAGTGCGGCTCTCCCTCAGTACTGATCCTCCGACAGTGCGGCTGTCCCTCAGCACTGACCCTCCGACAGTGCGGCGCTCCCTCAGCACTGACCCTCCGACAGTGCGGCGCTCCCTCAGCACTGACCCTCCGACAGTGCGGCTCTCCCTCAGCACTGACCCTCCGACAGTGCGGCGCTCCCTCAGTACTGACCCTCCGACAGTGCGGCGCTCCCTCAGTACTGACCCTCTGACAGTGCGGCGCTCCCTCGGCACTGACCCTCTGACAGTGCGGCGCTCCCTCAGCACTGACCCTCTGACAGTGCGGCGCTCCCTCAGCACTGACCCTCTGACAGTGCGGCGCTCCCTCAGCACTCATGCCCCCAATGGGGCTGCCTTCCCTCGGCACTCACACCCCCCGACAGTGCTGTGCTGTCTTGGGGCCCAGTCCCCCCTCTAGTGTAAGGGTAACACTGGCCATCGCGCTGATATCCCTATCAGTCCGCGTCAGGGGAAGTCTCTCCCCTTCCCTGTGATAATTTATCTGTTTTTTGTCTTCCCACCTCCTCCTGCAGCACGAGTTATACATTCGAGCCTTCCAGAAGCTCAGTGAGTTTCCTCCGGTGAGTAAAGCCCTCGCTATTCAGTGGCGCTGGTGCGCGGCCTGGTTTTCCCCCTCCCTGCCCGGGGCCTGGATCGTTTGCGGCGCATTTTTTTAGCCCACCCTCTGTGGCATTGCTCCTGGTGCGAGGCGCTCGCTCCATCCGCGCCAGCGGCATGTTCTGTTCGGTGTCTCGCCATGAGGGGCTTTACCGCATTCGAGACGCACCCGGACCATGCCCGTCGCGGAGCCTCTGCTTGCCCAAGGAGGAACACCCGCCCCCCCCCCCCCCCCCACCCCCCCACCACCACCCCGCACCCCACTCCCGCCAGACGTGCACCTGAAACGTCCACTCGCTCGCACCACCAGACGCGCTGCAGCAACTCCCCCCAAGTCTGCTCCGCGCCCGACGTCGCCTTGCGGCAGAGGCCTCCTGAACACCTTTCAACTAAAACCAAACCCCCTCAACTCAAACCTTTCGGGGGGACGGGGGTGAAAATGGTGTCCCGTTGGATCTGAAAGCGAGCACCGACAGGAAATCGGATCAGAGCGTAAATAAACGCAGCGCCGGGTTATCACTTTTTTTTTTAAACCGTCGTTTCGTCCGTAAAGCCACCTTCTTAGCCAACTTTAACTTCGGCCGGGCAGAGCGAAGGCAGCTGGCTACAGGGCGCAACCTCCTTTAGCCGAACGTCCAAAGAGTCGGCCGCCTTGTTTTCGAGCTAAGCGGTTGAAGCCTGGAGTTGAACTGGAGCTAAGCAATTCGTTTGCGGGTTTTTTTTTCCTCTTTTTTTATTTGGTCGTTTGTTCCTTCACGCGATGTGGGGTCCCTGCTGGCTGGGCCCAGCATTTGTTGCCCCGCCCCCAATTGCCCCTTGACCCCGGTGACTCGCTCGGGCCGTTTCGGAGCCGCTGTGCTGCCCGGAGTCTCGCCCAGGCCAGACCGGGTAAGGACGGCGGATTTCGTTCCCTTAATAGGACCTCAGCGAACCAGAAGGGTTTTTTTTTGTGTTAAACCACCATCGCCCAGTAGTCACATGGCCACCCTCACTGAGACTCGCTTGGTAGCTCCAGGTTTATGGATGGGGTTTAAATTCCACCGGCTGCCGTGGTGGGATTTGAACCCATTTGTTTTCAAAAATTCATTCACGAAGATGAGGGCGTCTCTGGCCGGGCCCAGGCTTTGCTGCCCAACCTTAATTGCCCCTCGAGAAGGTGGTGGGGGTGAGCCGCCTTCTTGAGCCGCTGCAGTCCCCGTGTGGTGTAGGTACACCCACGGCGCTGTTAGGGAGGGAGTTCCAGGATTTTGTCCCCGTGTGGTGTAGGTACACCCACGGCGCTGTTAGGGAGGGAGTTCCAGGATTTTGTCCCCGTGTGGTGTAGGTACACCCACGGCGCTGTTAGGGAGGGAGTTCCAGGATTTTGTCCCGTGTGGTGTCGGTACACCCACGGCGCTGTTAGGGAGGGAGTTCCAGGATTTTGTCCGTGTGGTGTAGGTGCACCCACAGCGCTGCTAGGGAGGGAGTTCCAGGATATTTTCCCCGTGCGGTGTAGGTACACCCACGGCGCTGTTAGGGAGGGAGTTCCAGGATTTTGTCCCCGTGTGGTGTAGGTACACCCACAGCGCTGTTAGGGAGGGAGTTCCAGGATTTTGTCCCGTGTGGTGTAGGTACATCCACGGTGCTGTTAGGGAGGGAGTTCCAGGATTTTGTCCCGTGTGGTGTAGGTACACCCACAGCGCTGTTAGGGAGGGAGTTCCAGGATTTTGTCCCATGTGGTGTAGGTATACCCACGGCGCTGTTAGGGAGGGAGTTCCAGGATTTTGTCCGTGTGGTGTAGGTACACCCACGGCGCTGTTAGGGAGGGAGTTCCAGGATTTTGTCCCCGTGTGGTGTAGGTACACCCACGGTGCTGTTAGGGAGGGAGTTCCAGGATTTTGTCCGTGTGGTGTAGGTACACCCACAGCGCTGTTAGGGAGGGAGTTCCAGGATTTTGTCCGTGTGGTGTAGGTACACCCACGGCGCTGTTAGGGAGGGAGTTCCAGGATTTTGTCCCGTGTGGTGTAGGTACACCCACAGCGCTGTTAGGGAGGGAGTTCCCAGGATTCGGACCCAGCGACAGTGAAGGAACGGCCGATATATTTCCAAGTCGGGATGGTGAGGGGCTCGGAGGGGAACTTCCAGGTGCTGGTGTTCCCCATGTGTCTGCTGCCCTCGTCCTTCTAGATGGGAGAGGTCGTGGGTTTGGGCGGCGCTGTCGAAGGAGCCTTGGCGAGTTGCTGCAGTGCATCTTGTAGATGGTACACACACTGCTGCTACTGTGCGTCGGTGGTGGGCGGCGCTGTCGAAGGAGCCTTGGCGAGTTGCTGCAGAGGGCTCTTGCGGACGGACAGACGCGCGCAGCGAGGGGCATTCCCGACTTCGGAAGTGGCTCGGCCCTTCCTTCCGCATTCTGTCCTGAACCCGTCCCGGTATTCCTGACTCGGCGCCATGCGGACACCGCCTTGTGTTGGGGAACGTTGGCTCGAGGCGCGAGGGAATCCGGCGTTGGCGTGACCCGGGTAAACCCAGCCGCGGCGGCGGGGTTGGGTGGGGGGGGGTGTGGGGAGAGTCGGAAGAGTGACCGCGAAGCTGCTGGGTTGTTAGCGGATTGGTTGCGGTGGCGGGGGGGGTGTGGGGGGGAACCGAATGGGTCTGCTCATGTGTGTGTGTGTGTGTGTGTGTGACTCTCCGTCTCCTTTTCCCGCCCTCCCTCAGATTAAGAACAGCGAGGTGGAGGGGCAGTACTGCCGGCTGCTGCAGCAGCTCCTGGACGACCACAAGGACGTGGTCACCCTCCTGGCTGAGGGCTTCCGAGAGAGCCGCAGGCACGTCAAGGTGAGCGTTTTGTCCGCGGGAACCGGCCCGGGTTTCGGTCCCGGCCTGGCGTTGCTCGTTCAGAATCGGGCGCAGGTTTCAGTGAGATCGCAGGCGGGGCCTCCGGGGATTGTAACATTTAAAGGCACAGGATGTTCCGATGCTTGTGGCGTTGGTTCCGGCCTAGTTCCAAGGATGGGGCCCTCTTGGGAGTGTTTGCGTAGGTCACCAGATCAGTTCAAGGGTCAGTGGCCGGCCCTGCTTGAGGCAGTCGGTTGGTGACAGTCTGCCCGGCAACAAGTGCCACGGAGACTAGAGGAACAGAAACAGGCTCCAGTTCAGTTAAGTTAAAGGAAGTGCTGTGGGGAGCACACTTTAAGTGAAGAGGGCCCGTTGGGGCAATTGTACCCCTTTGGGGCAGTGGTGCTGTGCTTAGGTGAAACAACCTCGGTGTCCACCCTGTCAAACCCCTTCAGTATCGTGTAGGTTTCAATGAGATCGCCTCTCATTCTTCTAAACTCCAGAGAATACAGACCCAACTTACTCAACACCCCCCCCCTCGTCCCAGGAACCAATCGGGTGAACCTTCACTGTCCCGCCTCCCAACGCTAGGATATCCTTCCTTAAACATGGGGACCAAAACTGCGCCCAGTGTTCCAGGTGTGGTCTCACCACAACCCTGTACAATTGGAGCAAGACTTCCTTATCCCTGTACTCCAGTCCCCTTGCCAGAAAGGCCAACACCGCCATTTCCCTTCCTGGTTTCTCACTGTACCTGCATGCTAACTTTTCTGTGCCCCTTGTACAGCTCCACCCAAGTCCCTCTGAACATCAACATTTCCAAGTTTCACATTTTGCAAAATATTCTGCTTCTCCATCCTTACGAGCAAAGTGAATAACCTCACACGTCCCCACAAACTACCCCGCCTGCCACCTTGTTACCCCCTCGCTTCACCTGCCTGTATCTCTTCGCAGCCCCCACTGTCTTGCTAGGACTGAGGTGGGAGGTGGGGACTGTCTGTGTCTCATCCCGTGACTCCACGGCCCACAACACACATATCGATGATTTCTCCAGCTCGCTCGCGCGGCTGAATCTGTGCTTTACCTGTGAATCTCTGAATGACCGCTCAGTGTTCAGGTGTCTTCAATAACCAACAACAGTTATTAGTTAAAAACAAAGAAAACTGCGGATGCTGGAAATGCAAAACAAAAACAGAATGACCTGGAAAGACTCAGCAGGTCTGGCAGCATCGGCGGAGAAGAAAAGAGTTGACGTTTCGAGTCCTCATGACCCTTCGACAGAACTTGATGATTAGTTATTAGTTTATTATATGACCAGACTTGTCCAGTAGAAAGGCAAAGCTTATTAACATACAGTACGGAATACGAATAATCTTTCTAAATACCCTAACTCGCTCACACCAAAAAGTAATAATAAAATTAAGTGGAGGAATTTTGCCAAAGGATTAAGACTCAATGGTTCGAAGGAAAGGAATAGTGATGGAGTCCTTGAAACGGTGTCTGTTGAAGGGTCATGAGGACTCGAAACGTCAACTCTTTTCTTCTCCGCCGATGCTGCCAGACCTGCTGAGCTTTTCCAGGTGATTCTGTCTTTGTTCCGGGTTATGCGGTTGGGCTCTCGGCGCCGGTCTGCGAAACAATCCATGACTCTTGGGCCACCTTATGGGTGGATTTCGAGGAGAACTCGTCGTCAGTCTATTTCAGAAGGTAGAGCAACTTCGGAGTAACTTCCAGTCACTTTCCTGCTTTGGGACTGAGTCGGAAGCTTCAGGAGCTGCTGTCTTCTTTACTCAAGCAGTTGGTCCTTCGTGTTTTCTCCCCAAAGTGAAACCAGCCGACCAGCTTTTAAAACCCAGTTTTCCCCGGTGTGGTTTCTTTTATATATCAAAGCCGTAAACCACCACGTGACCCTTTTGTAAACAGTCCAACGGGGTCAAGGGGGCTCCAGCTTCGTTAAAGCTGCTCGAGTACCTTTTCGTGTAAAATGCTGTCCTTTCCAGGAACAGCAGCTACCACAGTCCCCGGCATGAACCCTTTAAGGGACAGGGTCTTTTTTTTTTTAATAAACGCAATTCCTTCCGAAATGTTCCCGGTCCCCGAAGATGAACCATTTTCGTGATTCAAGGGTTTGTGACAACATGAAGCCTGGGGAGGGATTTTCAGACTTGGTTAGCCACTCACGCGCCCAGCGTGGATCCGAGGGGGGGAGGGCGGAGACAGTTGAGTGGTGGAGCTGTGGGGGCCGGAGGGTTGGGTGCAGTAATTCCGCCTCCCTTGCTCACCGAGCGGTATTCTCCCCCACCCCCCCCCCCCCCCGCCCTCCCCCCTCTTTTCAGGACGAGGCAGTGATTCGCTTTTTCCTGGACAAGACTTTGACATCACGGCTGGGTATGCGAATGTTGGCGACGCACCACCTCGCGCTGCACGAGGACAGGGTAAGCGGAGCAACGTCCAGGCGATGGCCGAGCGCGGGGTAACAGGCTGGACTGTACTCCCACTGTCCACACAATCCCAACGGACCCAAACCCCTTCCCGTCCACTCCCACTGTACACAGTCCCAATGGACCCAAACCCCTTCCCGTTCACTCCCACTGTACACAGTCCCAATGGACCCAAACCCCTTCCCGTTCACTCCCACTGTACACAATCCCAATGGACCCAAACCCCTTCCCGTTCACTCCCACCGTACACAATCCCAATGGACCCAAACCCCTTCCCGTTCACTCCCACCGTACACAATCCCAATGGACCCAAACCCCTTCCCGTTCACTCCCACTGTACACAATCCCAATGGAACCAAACACCTTCCCGTTCACTCCCGCCGTACACAATCCCAATGGACCCAAACCCCTTCCCGTTCACTCCCACTGTACACAATCCCAATGGACCCAAACCCCTTCCCGTTCACTCCCACCGTACACAATCCCAATGGACCGAAACCCCTTCCTGTTCACTCCCACTGTACACAATCCCAATGGACCCAAACCCCTTCCCGTTCACTCCCACCGTACACAATCCCAATGGACCCAAACCCCTTCCCGTTCACTCTCATTGTACACAATCCCAGTGGACACAAACCCTTTCCCGTTCACTCCCACTGTACACAATCCCAATGGACCCAAATTCCTTCCCATTTCACTCCCACTGTACACAATCCCAATGGACCCAAACCCCTTCCAGTTCACTCCCACTGTACACAATCCCAATGGACCCAAACCCCTTCTCATTCACTCCCACTGTAAACAATCCCAATGGACCCAAACCCCTTCCCGTTCACTCCCACTGTACACAATCCCAATGGACCCAAACCCCTTCCCGTTCACTCCCACTGTACACAATCCCAATGGACCCAAACCCCTTCTCATTCACTCCCACCGTACACAATCCCAATGGACCCAAACCCCTTCCCGTTCACTCCCACTGCACACAATCCCAATGGACCCAAACCCCTTCCCTTTCACTCCCACTGTACACAATCCCAATGGACCCAAACCCCTTCCCGTTCACTCCCACTGTACACAATCCCAATGGACCCAAACCCCTTCCAGTTCACTCCCACTGTACACAATCCCAATGGACCCAAACCCCTTCCCGTTCACTCCCACTGTACACAATCCCAATAGACCCAAACCCCTTCCAGTTCACTCCCACTGTACACAATCCCAATGGACCCAAACCCCTTCCCGTTCACTCCCACTGTACACAATCCCAATGCACCCAAACCCCTTCCCGTTCACTCCCACTGTACACAATCCCAATGGACCCAAACACCTTCCCGTTCACTCTCATTGTACACAATCCCAGTGGACACAAACCCCATCCCGTTCACTCCCACTGTACACAATCCCAATGGACCCAAACCCCTTCTCGTTCACTCCCACTGTACACAATCCCAATCCCAAACCCCTTCCCGTTCACTCTCATTGTACACAATCCCAGTGGACACAAACCCTTTCCCGTTCACTCCCACTGTACACAATCCCAATGGACCCAAATTCCTTCCCATTTCACTCCCACTGTACACAATCCCAATGGACCCAAACCCCTTCCCGTTCACTCCCACTGTACACAATCCCAATGCACCCAAACCCCTTCCCCTTCACTCCCACTGTACACAATCCCAATGGACCCAAACCCCCCTTCCAGTTCACTCACACTGTACACAATCCCAATGGACCCAAACCCCTTCCCGTTCACTCCCAATGTACACAATCCCAATGGACCCAAACACCTTCCCGCTCACTCCCACTGGACACAATCCCAATGGACCCAAACCCCTTCCCATTCACTCCCACTGTACACAATCCCAATGGACCCAAACCCCTTCCCGTTCACTCCCACTGTACACAATCCCAATGGACCCAAACCCCTTCCTGTTCACTCCCACTGTACATAATCCCAATGGACCCAAACCCCTTCCTGTTCACTCCCACTGTACACAATCCCAATGGACCCAAACCCCTTCCCGTTCACTCCCAGTGTACACATTCCCAATGGACCCAAACCCCTTCCCGTTCACTCCCACTGTACACAATCCCAATGGACCCAAACCCCTTCCCATTCACTCCCACTGTATACAATCCCAATGGAACCAAACCCCTTCCCGTTCACTCCCACTGTACACAATCCCAATGCACCCAAACCCCTTCCTGTTCACTCCCACTGTACACAATCCCAATGGACACAAACACCTTCCCGTTCACTCCCACTGTACACAATCCCAATGGACCCAAACCCCTTCCCGTTCACTCCCACTGTACACAATCCCAATGGGCCCAAACCCCTTCCCGTTCACTCCCACTGTACACAATACCAATGGACCCAAACCCCTTCCCGTTCACTCCCACTGTACACAATCCCAATGGACCCAAACCCCTTCCAGTTCACTCACACTGTACAAAATCCCAATGGACCCAAACCCCTTCCCGGTCACTCCCACTGTACACAATCCCAATGGACCCAAACCCCTTCCCGTTCACTCCCACTGTACACAATTCCAATGGACCCAAACCCCTTCCCCTTCACTCCCACTGTACACAATCCCAATGGACCCAAACACCTTCCCGTTCACTCCCACTGTACACAATCCCAATGGACCCAAACCCCTTCCCGTTCACTCCCACTGTACACAATCCCAATGGACCCAAACACCTTCCCGTTCACTCCCAATGTACACAATCCCAATGGACCCAAACCCCTTCCCGTTCGCTCCCACTGTACACAATCCCAAGGGACCCAAACCCCTTCCCGGTCACTCCCACTGTACACAATCCCAATGGACCCAAACCCCTTCCCGTTCACTCCCACTGTACACAATCCCAATGGACCCAAACCCCTTCCCGTTCACTCCCACTGTACACAATCCCAATGGACCCAAACCCCTTCCCGTTCACTCCCACTGTACACAATCCCAATGGACCCAAACCCCTTCCCGTTCACTCCCACTGTACACAATCCCAATGGACCCAAACCCCTTCCCGTTCACTCACACTGTACACAATCCCAATGGACCCAAACCCCTTCCCGTTCACTCACACTGTACACAATCCCAATGGACCCAAACCCCTTCCCGTTCACTCCCACTGTACACAATCCCAATGGGCCCAAACCCCTTCCCGTTCACTCCCACTGTACACAATACCAATGGACCCAAACCCCTTCCTGTTCACTCCCACTGTATACAATCCCAATGGAACCAAACCCCTTCCCGTTCACTCCCACTGTACACAATCCCAATGCACCCAAACCCCTTCCTGTTCACTCCCACTGTACACAATCCCAATGGACACAAACACCTTCCCGTTCACTCCCACTGTACACAATCCCAATGGAACCAAACCCCTTCCCGCTCACTCCCACTGTACACAATCCCAATGGACCCAAACCCCTTCCCGTTCACTCCCACCGTACACAATCCCAATGGACCCAAACCCCTTCCCGTTCACTCCCACTGTACACAATCCCAATGGATACAACCCCCTTCCCGTTCACTCCCACTGTACACAATCCCAATGGACCCAAACCCCTTCCCGTTCACTCCCACTGTACACAATCCCAATGACCCAAACCCCTTCCCGTTCACTCCCACTGTACACAATCCCAATGGTCCCAAACCCCTTCCCGTTCACTCCCACCGTACACAATCCCAATGGACCCAAACCCCTTCCCGTTCACTCCCACTGTACACAATCCCAATGGACCCAAACACCTTCCCGTTCACTCCCACTGTACACAATCCCAATGGACCCAAACCCCTTCCCGTTCACTCCCAATGTACACAATCCCAATGGTCCCAAACCCCTTCCCGTTCACTCCCACTGTACACAATCCCAATGGACCCAAACCCCTTCCCGTTCACCCCCACTGTACACAATCCCAATGGACGCAAACCCCTTCCCGTTCACTCCCACTGTACACAATCCCAATGGACCCAAACCCCTTCCCGTTCACCCCCACTGTACACAATCCCAATGGACGCAAACCCCTTCCCGTTCACTCCCACTGTACACAATCCCAATGGACCCAAACCCCTTCCTGTTCACTCCCACTGTACACAATCCCAATGGACCCAAACCCCTTCCCGTTCACTCCCACAGTACACACTCCCAATGGACCCAAACCCCTTCCCGTTCACTCCCACTGTACACAATCCCAATGGACCCAAACACCTTCCCGTTCACTCCCACTGTACACAATCCCAATGGACACAAACCCCTTCCCGTTCACTCCCACCGTACACAATCCCAATGGACCCAAACCCCTTCCCGTTCACTCCCACTGTACACAATCCCAATGGACCCAAACCCCTTCCCGTTCACTCCCACTGTACACAATCCCAATGGACCCAAACCCCTTCCTGTTCACTCCCACTGT
Source organism: Isurus oxyrinchus (assembly GCA_026770705.1). Taxonomy (NCBI): domain Eukaryota; kingdom Metazoa; phylum Chordata; class Chondrichthyes; order Lamniformes; family Lamnidae; genus Isurus; species Isurus oxyrinchus. The sequence goes on from JANJGN010002047.1 coordinate 19,893, forward strand.
ACACAATCCCAATGGACCCAAACCCCTTCCCATTCACTCCCACTATACACAATCCCAATGGACCCAAACCCCTTCCCGTTCACTCCCACTGTACACAATCCCAATGGACACAAACCCCTTCCCGTTCTCTACCACTGTACACAATCCCAATGGACCCAAACCCCTTCCTGTTCACTCCCACTGTACACAATCCCAATGGACCCAAACCCCTTCCTGTTCACTCCCACTGTACACAATCCCAATGGACCCACACCCCTTCCCGGAGTTGACATGACTGTGTCACGCTTGATGGTGGTTTCGACTTGTTCAGTTTGGTGGTGTTTGAGTGAATCCAGTTGCCACACTCCTAGTTTTTCGTTAATCCTCTTGATGTTGGTCCCGTAGAGCTGCCCCCACCGGCACTCCCCCCCTCTCCTTCCCCCCCCAACCAACCGAGCCACCCCCGACACCCGGAGAGCGGGAAAGGCCCAGGCCTCGTGTCGGGTCAGCCGCCCTCATCACCGGGTGGCGCTCTGGTGGCACACCGCGGAGAGCCAAAATTGGGCCGGGGTTCCTGCTCAAATTCGCTTTCCCAATGGACACACGCGCCCCCACCCACACACACACACACACACACACACACACACCCCCAACCCCACCCCGACCCAACACACTGCCGCAAAACTTCGCGTGACGAGGCCTCCCGTAGTTCAATAGCTGACTCCTCCTCCACACTCGCGACGGAATGAGGGGGTGGAAGCGCCGACAGCGCCGGCAGCTGATGGGGAGTTGGGGGGGGTGGGGCAGACAAAATCGAGCCGCCTGACAGCTCGGCGAGGTATTGGCAATCTGCGACTCCGGCACCTGATGGTCTCCTGTTCTCCTAACCTCTTCCCCCCCTCCCCCACCCCCCCGATGTCTCCTTCCTTCCAGCCTGACTTCGTTGGAATCATCTGCACCCGCCTGTCTCCCAAGAAGATCATCGAGAAGTGGGTGGACTTTGCCAGGTAACGAGGGCAATGATCGGAAGGTGGGGTGTGTATGTGTGTGACGGAGCGGAGCGGTGTCGGCGAGAGAGAGCCTCTGGCGTGTTGTGTGAGAGGGGGTGGGGGGGCTGTGTGGGTGTGTGTGTGTGACAGACAGAGCGGCGTCGGAGAGAGAGAGAGAGAGAGAGAGCCTCTGGCGTGTTGTGTGAGAGGGGGTGGGGGGGGGTGTGTGTGTGTGTGTGACGGAGCGGAGCGGCGTCGGAGAGAGAGAGCCTCTGGCGTGTTGTGTGAGAGGGGGTGGGGGGGGTGTGTGGGTGTGTGTGTGACAGACAGAGCGGCGTCGGAGAGAGAGAGAGAGAGAGAGCCTCTGGCGTGTTGTGTGAGAGGGGGTGGGGGGGGGTGTGTGGGTGTGTGTGTGACAGACAGAGCGGCGTCGGAGAGAGAGAGAGAGAGAGAGAGAGCCTCTGGCGTGTTGTGTGAGAGGGGGTGGGGGGGCTGTGTGGGTGTGTGTGTGACAGACAGAGCGGCGTCGGAGAGAGAGAGAGAGAGCCTCTGGCGTGTTGTGTGAGAGGGGGTGGGGGGGGGTGTGTGGGTGTGTGTGTGACAGACAGAGCGGCGTTGGAGAGAGAGAGAGAGAGAGAGCCTCTGGCGTGTTGTGTGAGAGGGGGTGGGGGGTGTGTGTGGGTGTGTGTGTGACAGAGAGCGGCGTCGGAGAGAGAGAGAGAGAGAGAGAGAGAGAGCCTCTGGCGTGTTGTGTGAGAGGGGGTGGGGGGGGGTGTGTGGGTGTGTGTGTGACAGACAGAGCGGCGTCGGAGAGAGAGAGAGAGAGAGAGAGAGAGCCTCTGGCGTGTTGTGTGAGAGGGGGTGGGGGGGTGTGTGGGTGTGTGTGTGACAGACAGAGCGGCGTCGGAGAGAGAGAGAGAGCCTCTGGCGTGTTGTGTGAGAGGGGGTGGGGGGTGTGTGTGGGTGTGTGTGTGACAGACAGAGCGGCGTCGGAGAGAGAGAGAGAGCCTCTGGCGTGTTGTGTGAGAGGGGGTGGGTGGGGGTGTGTGGGTGTGTGTGTGACAGACAGAGCGGCGTCAGAGAGAGAGAGAGAGAGAGAGCCTCTGGCGTGTTGTGTGAGAGGGGGTGGGGGGGTGTGTGGGTGTGTGTGTGACAGACAGAGCGGCGTCGGAGAGAGAGAGAGCCTCTGGCGTGTTGTGTGAGAGGGGGTGGGGGGGGTGTGTGGGTGTGTGTGTGACAGACAGAGCGGCGTCGGAGAGAGAGAGAGAGAGAGAGCCTCTGGCATGTTGTGTGAGAGGGGGTGGGGGGGGTGTGGGTGTGTGTGTGTGACAGACAGAGCGGCGTCGGAGAGAGAGAGAGAGAGAGAGCCTCTGGCGTGTTGTGTGAGAGGGGTGGGGGGGTGTGTGGGTGTGTGTGAGACAGACAGAGCAGCGTCGGAGAGAGAGAGAGAGAGCCTCTGGCGTGTTGTGTGAGAGGGGTGGGGGGGTGTGTGGGTGTGTGTGAGACAGACAGAGCGGTGTCGGAGAGAGAGAGAGAGAGCGAGCCTCTGGCGTGTTGTGTGAGAGGGGGCGGGGGGGTGTGTGTGTGTGACAGAGAGCGGCGTCGGAGAGAGAGAGAGAGAGAGCCTCTGGCATGTTGTGTGAGAGGGGGTGGGGGGGCTGTGGGTGTGCGAGGGAGCTGGTGGTGGCAGAGGAGGAGCTGCTTTCTGCCTCCCGCCGTTGCTCACACAAAGCTCAGGGCCAGCGAACGGTTTAACGCCTCCAGCCCAGTCGTTCCGTGCAAGGGTCTGAAAGGGAGAGCGACGGCGAGAGTGAACCAAAACGTGGCCACCAGGACAAAGCTGACCAAGGCCCGGCGTCTGGGATCGGCTGGACCTCTACCGGTGGTGGGGGGTTGTTGGGGGGGGAGCCATCGCGTATCCCTAGGGCGGAGGTAGGCGCATTCTCCTTAGACAAGGGGACCAGGGATGATCGGCAGCAGATGGCAATGTGGAACTCGAAGCATCGAGCGCGTCAGCCACGGCCTCGTTTGAGTGGTGAAGCAGGCTCGATGGGCCGAATGGCCTAGTTTCCCCCATTTCGTATGCCCGTAGGCGATGGTTTGTGGGCGCTGGCGCACGGCAAGATGGTGCTGCGCAGACACGCCGGCGCTCGATATCTCCGTATCGGATGGTTCCGGCTCGGAATCATTGAGCAGGAGTGTTGTACCGGAGACACAAGGGGGCGGGAGCACGGTGGGGGCTACTTGCTGCTATGTCTCGGCAGGAGAGAGAGATGGAGGTTCAGACACTGGCGGAGAGAGAGATGGAGGTTCAGACACTGGCGGAGAGAGAGATGGAGGTTCAGACACTGGCGGAGAGAGAGATGGAGGTTCAGACACTGGGGGAGAGAGATGGATGTTCAGACACTGGCGGAGAGAGAGATGGATGTTCAGGCACTGGGGGGGAGAGAGATGGAGGTTCAGACACTGGGGGAGAGAGAGATGGAGGTTCAGACACTGGGGGAGAGAGAGATGGAGGTTCAGACACTGGGGGAGAGAGAGATGGAGGTTCAGACACTGGGGGAGAGAGAGATGGAGGTTCAGACACTGGGGGAGAGAAAGATGGAGGTTCAGACACTGGCGGGGAGAGAGATGGAAGTTCAGACACTGGGGGGGAGAGAGATGGATGTTCAGACACTGGGGGAAAGAGAGATGGAGGTTCAGACACTGGGGGAGAGAGAGATGGAGGTTCAGACACTGGGGGAGAGAGAGATGGAGGTTCAGACACTGGGGGAGAGAGAGATGGAGGTTCAGACACTGGGGGAGAGAGAGATGGAGGTTCAGACACTGGGGGAGAGAAAGATGGAGGTTCAGACACTGGCGGGGAGAGAGATGGAGGTTCAGACACTGGGGGGGAGAGAGATGGAGGTTCAGACACTGGGGGAGAGAGAGAGATGGAGGTTCAGACACTGGCGGGGAGAGAGATGGAGGTTCAGACACTGGGGGAGAGAGAGATGGAGGTTCAGACACTGAGGGAGAGAGAGATGGAGGTTCAGACACTGGGGGAGAGAGAGATGGAGGTTCAGACACTGGGGGAGAGAGAGATGGATGTTCAGACACTGGGGGAGAGAGAGATGGAGGTTCAGACACTGGGGGAGAGAGAGATGGAGGTTCAGACACTGGGGGAGAGAGAGATGGAGGTTCAGACACTGGGGGAGAGAGAGATGGAGGTTCAGACACTGGGGGAGAGAAAGATGGAGGTTCAGACACTGGGGGAGAGAAAGATGGAGGTTCAGACACTGGCGGGGAGAGAGATGGAGGTTCAGACACTGGGGGGGAGAGAGATGGAGGTTCAGACACTGGGGGAGAGAGAGAGATGGAGGTTCAGACACTGGGGGAGAGAGATGGAGGTTCAGACACTGGGGGAGAGAAAGATGGAGGTTCAGACACTGGCGGGGAGAGAGATGGATGTTCAGACACTGGGGGGGAGAGAGATGGAGGTTCAGACACTGGGGGAGAGAGAGAGATGGAGGTTCAGACACTGGCGGGGAGAGAGATGGAGGTTCAGACATTGGGGGAGAGAGAGATGGAGGTTCAGCCATGGGGGGGAGAGAGATGGAGGTTCAGACACTGGGGGGGAGAGAGATGGAGGTTCAGACACTGGGGGAGAGAGAGATGGAGGTTCAGACACTGGGGGAGAGAGAGATGGAAGTTCAGACACTGGGGGAGAGAGATGGAGGTTCCGACACTGGGGGAGAGAGAGATGGAGGTTCAGACACTGGGGGAGAGAGAGATGGAGGTTCAGACACTGGGGGAGAGAGAGATGGAGGTTCAGACACTGGGGGAGAGAGAGATGGAGGTTCAGACACTGGCGGGGAGAGAGATGGAGGTTCAGACACTGGCGGGGAGAGAGATGGAGGTTCAGACACTGGGGGAGAGAGAGATGGATGTTCAGACACGGGGAGAGAGAGATGGAGGTTCAGACACTGGGGGAGAGAGAGATGGAGGTTCAGACACTGGGGGGGAGAGAGATGGAGGGTCAGACACTGGGGGGGAGAGAGATGAAGGTTCAGACACTGGGGGGAGAGAGATGGAGGTTCAGACACTGGGGGAGAGAGAGCTATGGAGGTTCAGACACTGGTGGGGAGAGAGATGGAGGTTCAGACACTGGGGGAGAGAGAGATGGAGGTTCAGACACTGGGGGAGAGAGAGATGGAGGTTCAGACACTGGGGGAGAGAGAGATGGAGGTTCAGACACTGGGGGAGAGAGAGATGGAGGTTCAGACACTGGCGGGGAGAGAGAGATGGAGGTTCAGACACTGGGGGAGAGAGAGATGGAGGTTCAGACACTGGGGGAGAGATAGATGGAGGTTCAGACACTGGGGGAGAGAGATAGAAGGAGGTTCAGACACCGGGGGAGAAAGAGATGGAGATTCAGACACTGGGGGAGAGAGAGATGGAGGTTCAGATATTGGGGGAGAGAGAGATGGAGGTTCAGATACTGGGGGAGAGAGAGATGGAGGTTCAGACACTGGGGGGGAGAGAGATGGAGGTTCAGATACTGGGGCGGAGAGAGATGGACGTTCAGACACTGGGGGAGAGAGAGATGGAAGTTCAGACACTGGGGGAGAGAGAGATGGAAGTTCAGACACTGGGGGAGAGAGAGATGGATGTTCAGACACTGCGGGAGTGAGCTGGAGGTTGAGACATGGGGAGAGAGAGAGAGGCGGAGGTTGAGACACGGGGAGAGAGGCGGAGGTTGAGACGCGGTGGGGGAGAGAGAGAGGCGGAGGTTGAGACACGGGGAGAGAGAGAGAGAGAGAGGCGGAGGTTGGGACACGGGGAGGGAGAGAGAGGCGGACGTTGAGACACGGGGGAGAGAGAGAGAGACGGAGGTTGAGACACGGGGGGAGAGAGAGAGGCGGAGGTTGAGACACGGGGGAGAGAGAGAGGCGGTGGTTGAGACACGGGGAGAGAGAGAGGCGGAGGTTGAGACACGGGGAGAGAGAGAGGCGGCGGTTGAGACATGTGGGGAGAGAGAGGCGGAGGTTGAGACACGGGGAGAGAGAGAGAGGGGCGGAGGTTGAGACACGGGGAGAGAGAGAGGCGGAGGTTGAGACATGGGGAGAGAGAGGGGCGGAGGTTGAGACATGGGGAGAGAGAGGGGCGGAGGTTGAGACACGGGGGGGGAGAGAGTAGCGGAGGTTGAGACACGGGGGGAGAGAGAGGCGGAGGTTGAGACACGGAGGGAGAGGTGGAGGTTGAGACACGGGGAGAGAGAGAGAGGCGGATGTTGAGACACGGGGAGAGTGAGAGAGGCGGAGGTTGAGACACGGAGGGCGAGGCGGAGGTTGAGACACGGGGAGAGAGAGAGGTAGGGGTTGAGACACGGGGGGGAGAGAGGTGGAGGTTGAGACACGGGGGGGAGAGAGGTGGAGGTTGAGACACGGGGAGAGAGACAGAGGCGGAGGTTGAGACACGGGGGGGGAGAGGCGGAGGTTGAGACACGGCGGGGAGAGAGGCGGAGGTTGAGACATGGGGGGGAGAGAGAGGTGGAGGTTGAGACACAGCGGGGAGAGAGAGAGGCGGAGGTTGAGACACGGGGAGAGAGAGAGAGGCGGAGGTTGAGACACGGCAGTGGGGGAGAGGCGGAGGTTGAGACATTGCGGTGGAGGAGAGAGAGGCGGAGGTTGAGACACGGGGGAGAGAGAGAGAGGCGGAGGTTGAGACGGAGAGAGAGAGAGACGGAGGTTGAGACACGGGGAGGGAGAGAGGCGGAGGTTGAGACACGGGGAGAGAGAGAGAGGCGGAGGTTGAGACACGGCCATGGGGGAGAGAGAGGCGGAGGTTGAGACACGGGGAGAGAGAGAGGCGGAGGTTGAGACACAGCCGTGGGGGAGAGAGAGGCGGAGGTTGAGACACGGCCGTGGGGGAGAGAGAGGCGGAGGTTGAGACACGGGGAGAGAGGCGGAGGTTGAGACACGGGGAGAGAGAGAGGCGGAGGTTGAGACACGGGGAGGGAGAGAGGCGGAGGTTGAGACACGGGGAGAGAGAGAGAGGCGGAGGTTGAGACACGGGGAGAGAGAGAGAGGCGGAGGTTGAGACACGGCCATGGGGGAGAGAGAGGCGGAGGTTGAGACACGGGGAGAGAGAGAGGCGGAGGTTGAGACACAGCCGTGGGGGAGAGAGAGAGGCGGAGGTTGAGACACAGCCGTGGGGGAGAGAGAGGCGGAGGTTGAGACACGGCCGTGGGGGAGAGAGAGGCGGAGGTTGAGACACGGGGAGAGAGGCGGAGGTTGAGACACGGGGAGAGAGAGAGGCGGAGGTTGAGACACGGGGAGGGAGAGAGGCGGAGGTTGAGACACGGGGAGAGAGAGAGAGGCGGAGGTTGAGACACGGGGAGAGAGAGAGAGGCGGAGGTTGAGACACAGCCGTGGGGGAGAGAGAGGCGGAGGTTGAGACACGGCCGTGGGGGAGAGAGAGGCGGAGGTTGAGACACGGGGAGAGAGGCGGAGGTTGAGACACGGGGAGAGAGAGAGGCGGAGTTTGAGACACGGCGGTGGGGGAGAGAAGCGGAGGTTGAGACACGGAGAGAGAGAGAGGCGGAGGTTGAGATACGGGGGGGAGAGAGTAGCGGAGGTTGAGACACGGGGGGAGAGAGAGAGGCGGAGGTTGAGACACGGAGGGAGAGGTGGAGGTTGAGACACGGGGAGAGAGAGAGAGGCGGAGATTGAGACACGGGGAGAGTGAGAGAGGCGGAGGTTGAGACACGGAGGGCGAGGCGGAGGTTGAGACACGGGGAGAGAGAGAGGTGGGGGTTGAGACACGGGGGGGAGACAGGTGGAGGTTGAGACACGATGAGAGAGACAGAGGCGGAGGTTGAGACACGGGGAGAGAGAGAGAGGCGGAGATTGAGACACGGGGAGAGTGAGAGAGGCGGAGGTTGAGACACGGAGGGCGAGGCGGAGGTTGAGACACGGGGAGAGAGAGAGGTGGGGGTTGAGACACGGGGGGGAGACAGGTGGAGGTTGAGACACGGCGGGGAGAGAGGCGGAGGTTGTGACATGGGGGGGAGAGAGAGGTGGAGGTTGAGACACGGCGGGGAGAGAGAGAGGCGGAGGTTGAGACACGGGGAGAGAGAGAGAGGCGGAGGTTGAGACACAGCAGTGGGGGAGAGGCGGAGGTTGAGACATTGCGGTGGAGGAGAGAGAGGCGGAGTTTGAGACACGGGGGAGAGAGAGAGAGGCGGAGGTTGAGACGGAGAGAGAGAGAGACGGAGGTTGAGACACGGGGAGGGAGAGAGGCGGAGGTTGAGACACGGGGAGAGAGAGAGAGGCGGAGGTTGAGACACGGCCGTGGGGGAGAGAGAGGCGGAGGTTGAGACACAGCCGTGGGGGAGAGAGAGGCGGAGGTTGAGACACGGCCGTGGGGGAGAGAGAGGTGGAGGTTGAGACACAGCCGTGGGGGAGAGAGAGGCGGAGGTTGAGACACGGCCGTGGGGGAGAGAGAGGCGGAGGTTGAGACACGGGGAGAGAGAGAGGCGGAGGTTGAGATACGGGGAGAGAGAGAGGCGGAGGTTGAGACACGGGGAGAGAGAGAGGCGGAGGTTGAGACACGGGGAGAGAGAGAGGCGGAGGTTGAGACACGGGGAGAGAGAGAGGCGGAGGTTGAGACACTGGGAGAGAGAGAGGCGGAGGTTGAGACACTGGGAGAGAGAGAGGCGGAGGTTGAGACACGGTGAGAGAGAGAGGCGGAGGTTGAGACACGGGGAGAGAGAGAGGCGGAGGTTGAGACACGGGGAGAGAGAGAGGCGGAGGTTGAGACACGGGGAGAGAGAGAGGCGGAGGTTGAGACACGGGGAGAGAGAGAGGCGGAGGTTGAGACACGGGGAGAGAGAGAGGCGGAGGTTGAGACACGGGGAGAGAGAGAGGCGGAGGTTGAGACACGGGGAGAGAGAGAGGCGGAGGTTGAGACACGGGGAGAGAGAGAGGCGGAGGTTGAGACACGGGGAGAGAGAGAGGCGGAGGTTGAGACACGGGGAGAGAGAGAGGCGGAGGTTGAGACACGGGGAGAGAGAGAGGCGGAGGTTGAGACACGGGGAGAGAGAGAGAGACGGAGTTTGAGACACGGGGAGAGAGAGAGGCGGATGTTGAGACACGGGGAGAGAGAGAGGCGGAGGTTGAGACACGTGGAGAGAGAGAGAGAGGCGGAGGTTGAGACACGGGGAGAGAGAGAGAGACGGAGTTTGAGACACGGGGAGAGAGAGAGGCGGATGTTGAGACTCTGGGAGAGAGAGAGGCGGAGGTTGAGACACGTGGAGAGAGAGAGAGGTTGAGGTTGAGACAAGGCGGTGGGAGAGAGAGAGGCGGAGGTTGAGACACGGGGAGAGAGAGTGAGGCGGAGGTTGAGACACGGGGAGAGAGAGAAAGAGGCGGAGGTTGAGATTCGGGGAGAGAGAGAGGCGGAGGTTGAGATGCAGGGAGAGAGAGAAAGGCGGAGGTTGAGACTCGGGGAGAGAGAGAGGTGGAGGTTGAGACACGGGGAGAGAGAGAGGCGGATGTTTAGACACGGAGAGAGAGAGGTGTAGGTTGAGACGCGGTGAGAGAGAGAGAGGCGGAGGTTGAGACACGGGGAGAGAGAGAGAGGCGGAGGTTGAGACACGGGGGAGAGAGAGAGAGGCGGAGGTTGAGACACGGAGAGAGAGAGAGGCGGAGGTTGAGACACGGGGGAGAGAGAGAGAGTCGGAGGTTGAGACACGGAGAGAGAGAGAGGCGGAGGTTGAGACACGGGGAGAGAGAGAGAGGCGGAGGTTGAGACACGGGGAGAGAGAGAGAGGCGGAGGTTGAGACACGGGGAGAGAGAGAGAGGCGGAGGTTGAGACACGGCAGTGGGGGAGAGGCGGAGGTTGAGACATTGCGGTGGAGGAGAGAGAGGCGGAGGTTGAGACGGAGAGAGAGAGAGACGGAGGTTGAGACACGGGGAGGGAGAGAGGTGGAGGTTGAGACACGGGGAGAGAGAGAGAGGCGGAGGTTGAGACACAGCCGTGGGGGAGAGAGAGGCGGAGGTTGAGACACGGCCGTGGGGGAGAGAGAGGCGGAGGTTGAGACACGGGGAGAGAGGCGGAGGTTGAGACACGGGGAGAGAGGCGGAGGTTGAGACACGGGGAGAGAGAGAGGCGGAGGTTGAGACACGGGGAGAGAGAGAGGCGGAGGTTGAGACACGGGGAGAGAGAGAGGCGGAGGTTGAGACACGGGGAGAGAGAGAGGCGGAGGTTGAGACACGGGGAGAGAGAGAGACGGAGTTTGGGACACGGGGAGAGAGAGAGGCGGATGTTGAGACTCGGGGAGAGAGAGAGGCGGAGGTTGAGACACGGGGAGAGAGAGAGAGAGGTTGAGGTTGAGACACGGCGGTGGGAGAGTGAGGCGGAGGTTGAGACACGGGGAGAGAGAGTGAGGCGGAGGTTGAGACACGGGGAGAGAGAGAAAGAGGCGGAGGTTGAGATTCGGGGAGAGAGAGAGGCGGAGGTTGAGATGCAGGGAGAGAGAGAAAGGCGGAGGTTGAGACTCGGGGAGAGAGAGAGGTGGAGGTTGAGACACGGGGAGAGAGAGAGGCGGATGTTGAGACACGGGGAGAGAGAGAGAGAGGCGGAGGTTGAGACACGGGGAGAGAGAGAGAGGCGGAGGTTGAGACACTGGGAGAGAGAGAGGCGGAGGTTGAGACACGGCGGTGGGAGAGAGAGAGGCGGAGGTTGAGACACGGGGAGAGAGAGTGAGGCGGAGGTTGAGACACGGGGAGAGAGAGAGAGAGGCGGAGGTTGAGACACGGCGGTGCGAGAGAGAGAGGCGGAGGTTGAGACACGGGGAGAGAGAGTGAGGCGGAGGTTGAGACGCGGGGAGAGAGAGAAAGAGGCGGAGGTTGAGATTTGGGGAGAGAGAGAGTCGGAGGTTGAGATGCAGGGAGAGAGAAAGGCGGAGGTTGAGACTCGGGGAGAGAGAGAGGTGGAGGTTGAGACACGGCGGTGGGGGAGAGAGGCGGAGGTTGAGACATGGAGAGAGAGAGCGGCGGAGGTTGAGACACGGAGAGAGAGAGAGGCGGAGGTTGAGACACGGGGGGGAGAGAGTAGCTGAGGTTGAGACACGGGGGGAGAGAGAGAGTCGGAGGTTGAGACACGGTGGGAGAGGTGGAGGTTGAGACACGGGGAGAGAGAGAGAGGCGGAGGTTGAGACACGGGGGAGAGTGAGAGAGGCGGAGGTTGAGACACGGAGGGCGAGGCGGAGGTTGAGACACAGGGAGAGAGAGAGGTGGGGGTTGAGACACGGGGGGGCGAGAGGTGGAGGTTGAGACACGGGGAGAGAGACAGAGGCGGAGGTTGAGACACGGGGGGAGCGAGAGAGAGGCGGAGGTTGAGACACGGAGAGAGAGAGAGAGAGGCGGAGGTTGAGACACGGGGAGAGAGAGTGAGGCGGAGGTTGAGACACGGGGAGAGAGAGAAAGAGGCGGAGGTTGAGATTCGGGGAGAGATAGAGGCGGAGGTTGAGATGCAGGGAGAGAGAGAAAGGCGGAGGTTGAGACTCGGGGAGAGAGAGAGGTGGAGGTTGAGACACGGGGAGAGAGAGAGGCGGATGTTGAGACACGGGAAGAGAGAGAGAGAGGCGGAGGTTGAGACACGGGGAGAGAGAGAGAGGCGGAGGTTGAGACACTGGGAGAGAGAGAGAGAGGCGGAGGTTGAGACACGGCGGTGGGAGAGAGAGAGGCGGAGGTTGAGACACGGGGAGAGAGAGTGAGGCGGAGGTTGAGACACGGCAGTGGGGGAGAGGCGGAGGTTGAGACATTGCGGTGGAGGAGAGAGAGGCGGAGGTTGAGACACGGGGGAGAGAGAGAGAGGCGGAGGTTGAGACGGAGAGAGAGAGAGACGGAGGTTGAGACACGGGGAGGGAGAGAGGTGGAGGTTGAGACACGGGGAGAGAGAGAGAGGCGGATGTTGAGACACAGCCGTGGGGGAGAGAGAGGCGGAGGTTGAGACACGGCCGTGGGGGAGAGAGAGGCGGAGGTTGAGACACGGGGAGAGAGGCGGAGGTTGAGACACGGGGAGAGAGAGAGAGGCGGAGGTTGAGACGCGGGGAGAGAGAGCGAGGCGGAGATTGAGACACGGGGAGAGAGAGAGAGGCGGAGGTTGAGACACGGGGAGAGAGAGAGGTGGAGGTTGAGACACGGAGAGAGAGAGAGGCGGAGGTTGAGACACGGGGAGAGAGAGGCTGAGGTTGAGACACGGTGGGAGAGAGAGAGAGGCGGAGGTTGAGACACGGGGGAGAGAGAGAGAGGCGGAGGTTGAGACACGGGGAGAGAGAGAGAGGCGGAGGTTGAGACACGGGGAGAGAGAGAGGCGGAGGTTGAGACACGGGGAGAGAGAGAGGCGGAGGTTGAGACACGGGGAGAGAGAGAGGCGGAGGTTGAGACACGGGGAGAGAGAGAGAGGCGGAGGTTGAGACATGGGGAGAGAGAGAGGCGGAGGTTGAGACACGGGGAGAGAGAGAGAGGCGGAGGTTGAGACACGGAGAGAGAGAGAGGCGGAGGTTGTGACACGGTGAGAGAGAGGCGGAGGTTGAGACACGGAGAGAGAGTGGCGGAGGTTGAGACATGGGGAGAGAGTGGTGGAGGTTGAGACACGGGGGAGAGAGAGAGAGCGGCGGAGGTTGAGACACGGGGAGAGAGAGAGAGGCGGAGGTTGAGACACGGGGAGAGAGAGAGAGGCGGAGGTTGAGACACGGGGAGAGAGAGAGAGGCGGAGGTTGAGACACGGTGGGAGAGAGAGAGGCGGAGGTTGAGACACGGGGAGAGAGAGGCGGAGGTTGAGACACGGGGAGAGAGAGAGGAGGAGGTTGAGACACGGGGGGAGTGAGAGAGCGGCGGAGGTTGAGACACGGAGAGAGAGAGAGGCGGAGTTTGAGACAGAGAGAGAGAGGTGGAGGTTGAGACACGGGGGAGTGAGAGAGCGGCGGAGGTTGAGACACAGAGAGAGAGAGGCGGAGGTTGAGACACAGAGAGAGAGAGGCGGCGGTTGAGACACAGAGAGAGAGAGGTGGAGGTTGAGACACGGGGGGAGTGAGAGAGCGGCGGAGGTTGAGACACGGAGAGAGAGAGAGGCCGAGGTTGAGACACGGAGAGAGAGAGAGGCGGAGGTTGAGACACGGGGAGAGAGAGGCGGAGGTTGAGACACGGGGAGAGAGAGAGAGGCGGAGGTTGAGACACGGGGAGAGAGAGAGAGGCGGAGGTTGAGACACGGGGAGAGAGAGAGAGGCGGAGGTTGAGACACGGGGAGAGAGAGAGGCGGAGGTTGAGACACGGGGAGAGAGAGAGAGAGGCGGAGGTTGAGACACGGGGAGAGAGAGAGAGGCGGATGTTAAGACACGGGGAGTGAGAGAGGCGGAGATTAAGACACGGGGAGAGAGAGGCGGAGGTTAAAACACAGGGAGAGAGAGAGGCAGAGTTTGAGACACGGGGGAGAGAGAGAGGTGGAGGTTGAGACACGGGGAGAGAGAGAGAGGCGGAGGTTGAGACACGGGGAGAGATAGAGAGGTGGAGGTTGAGACACGGGGAGAGAGAGAGACGGAGGTTGAGACACGGTGGGAGATAGAGAGGCGGAGGTTGAGACACGGGGAGAGAGAGGCGGAGGTTGAGACACTGGGAGAGAGAGAGAGGCGGAGGTTGAGACACGGGGAGAGATAGAGAGGCGGTGGTTGAGACACGGGAAGAGAGAGAGAGAGGCGGAGGTTGAGACACGGGGAGAGAGAGAGAGAGGCGGAGGTTGAGACACGGTGGGAGAGAGAGAGGCGGAGGTTGAGACACGGGGAGAGAGAGAGAGGTGGAGGTTGAGACACGGGGAGAGAGAGAGAGAGGCGGAGGTTGAGACACGGGGAGAGAGAGAGAGGCGGAGGTTGAGACACGGGGAGAGAGAGAGAGGCGGAGGTTGAGACACAGCCGTGGGGGAGAGAGAGGCGGAGGTTGAGACACGGCCGTGGGGGAGAGAGAGGCGGAGGTTGAGACACGGGGAGAGAGGCGGAGGTTGAGACACGGGGAGAGAGAGAGGCGGAGGTTGAGACACGGGGGGGAGAGAGGCGGAGGTTGAGACACGGGGAGAGAGAGAGAGGCGGAGGTTGAGACACGGGGTGAGATAGAGAGGCGGAGGTTGAGACACGGGGAGAGAGAGAGAGGCGGAGGTTGAGACACGGTGGGAGAGAGAGAGGCGGAGGTTGAGACACGGGGAGAGAGAGGCGGAGGTTGAGACACGGGGAGAGAGAGAGAGGAGGAGGTTGAGACACGGGGGGAGTGAGAGAGCGGCGGAGGTTGAGACACGGAGAGAGAGAGAGGCGGAGGTTGAGACACAGAGAGAGAGAGAGGCGGAGGTTGAGACACGGGGAGAGAGAGAGAGGCGGAGGTTGAGACACGGGGAGAGAGAGAGGTGGAGGTTGAGACACAGAGAGAGAGAGAGGAGGAGGTTGAGACACGGGGAGAGAGAGGCGGAGGTTGAGACACGGGGAGAGAGAGAGGTGGAGGTTGAGACACGGGGGGAGTGAGAGAGCGGCGGAGGTTGAGACACGGGGAGAGAGAGAGAGGCGGGGGTTGAGACACGGGGAGAGAGAGAGGCGGAGGTTGAGACACGGGGAGAGAGAAAGAGGCGGAGGTTGAGACACGGGGAGAGAGAGAGAGGCGGAGGTTGAGACACGGAGAGAGAGAGGCGGAGGTTGAGACACGGGGAGAGAGCGGCGGAGGTTGAGACACGGGGAGAGAGAGAGAGGCGGAGGTTGAGACATGGGGAGAGAGAGAGGCAGAGGTTGAGACACGGGGAGAGAGAGAGAGGCGGAGGTTTAGACACGGGGAGAGAGAGAGGCGGAGATTGAGACACGGGGAGAGAGAGAGAGGCGGAGGTTGAGACACGGGGAGAGAGAGAGAGGCGGAGGTTGTGACACGTGGAGAGAGAGGCAGAGGTTGAGACACGGGGAGAGAGAGGTGGAGGTTGAGACACGGGGAAGAGAGAGAGAGGCGGAGGTTGAGACACGGGGAGAGAGAGAGAGGCGGAGGTTGAGACACGGGGAAAGAGAGAGAAGCGGAGGTTGAGACACGGGGAGAGAGAGAGGCGGAGGGTGAGACACGGGGAGAGAGAGAGGCAGAGGTTGAGACACGGGGAGAGAGAGGCAGAGGTTGAGACACGGGGAGAGAGAGAGCGGCGGAGGTTGAGACACGGGGAGAGAGAGAGCGGCGGAGGTTGAGACACGGGGAGAGAGAGAGAGGCGGAGGTTGAGACACGGGGAGAGAGAGAGAGGCGGAGGTTGAGACACGGGGAGAGAGGCGGAGGTTGAGACACGGGGAGAGAGAGAGAGGCGGAGGTTGAGACACGGTGGGAGAGAGAGAGGCGGAGGTTGAGACACGGGGAGAGAGAGGCGGAGGTTGAGACACGGGGAGAGAGAGAGGAGGAGGTTGAGACACGGGGGGAGTGAGAGAGCGGCGGAGGTTGAGACACGGAGAGAGAGAGAGGCGGAGTATGAGACAGAGAGAGAGAGGTGGAGGTTGAGACACGGGGGAGTGAGAGAGCGGCGGAGGTTGAGACACAGAGAGAGAGAGGCGGAGGTTGAGACACAGAGAGAGAGAGGCGGAGGTTGAGACACAGAGAGAGAGAGGTGGAGGTTGAGACACGGGGGGAGTGAGAGAGCGGCAGAGGTTGAGACACGGAGAGAGAGAGAGGCCGAGGTTGAGACACGGAGAGAGAGAGAGGCGGAGGTTGAGACACGGGGAGAGAGAGGCGGAGGTTGAGACACGGGGAGAGAGAGAGAGGCGGAGGTTGAGACACGGGGAGAGAGAGAGAGGCGGAGGTTGAGACACGGGGAGAGAGAGAGAGGCGGAGGTTGAGACACGGGGAGAGAGAGAGAGGCGGAGGTTGAGACACGGGGAGAGAGAGAGGCGGAGGTTGAGACACGGGGAGAGAGAGAGAGGCGGAGGTTGAGACACGGGGAGAGAGAGAGAGGCGGAGGTTGAGACACGGGGAGAGAGAGAGAGGCGGAGGTTGAGACACGGGGAGAGAGAGAGGCGGAGGTTGAGACACGGGGAGAGAGAGAGAGGCGGAGGTTGAGACACGGGGAGAGAGAGAGAGGCGGAGGTTGAGACACGGGGAGAGAGAGAGAGATGGAGGTTGAGACACTGGGAGAGAGAGAGAGGCGGAGGTTGAGACACGGGGAGAGAGAGAGGCGGAGGTTGAGACACGGGGAGAGAGAGACATGCGGAGGTTGAGACACGGGGGGAGAGAGAGAGGCGAAGGTTGGGACACGGGGAGAGACAGAGAGGCGGAGGTTGAGATACAGGGGTGGGGGAGAGAGAGGCGGAGGTTGAGACACGGGGAGAGAGAGAGGTGGAGGTTGAGACACGGGGTGAGAGAGGCGGAGGTTGAGACACGGGGAGAGAGAGAGAGAGGCGGAGGTTGAGACACGGGGAGAGAGAGAGAGGCGGATGTTAAGACACGGGGAGTGAGAGAGGCGGAGATTAAGACACTGGGAGAGAGAGGCGGAGGTTAAAACACAGGGAGAGAGAGAGGCAGAGTTTGAGACACGGGGGAGAGAGAGAGGTGGAGGTTGAGACACGGGGAGAGAGAGAGAGGCGGAGGTTGAGACACGGGGAGAGATAGAGAGGCGGAGGTTGAGACACGGGAAGAGAGAGAGAGGCGGAGGTTGAGATACGGGGAGAGAGAGAGAGAGGCGGAGGTTGAGACACGGTGGGAGAGAGAGAGGCGGAGGTTGAGACACGGGGAGAGAGAGAGATGTGGAGGTTGAGACACGGGGAGAGAGAGAGAGAGAGGCGGAGGTTGAGACATGGGGAGAGAGAGGCTGAGGTTGAGATACGGGGGGAGAGAGAGGCTGAGGTTGAGATACGGGGGGAGAGAGAGGCGGAGGTTGAGACACGGGGAGAGAGTGAGAGAGGCGGAGGTTGAGAAATGGAGAGAGAAAGCGAGGCGGAGGTTGAGACACGGGGGGAGAGAGGCGGAGGTTGAGACACGGGGAGAGAGAGAGAGGCGGAGGTTGAGACACGGGGAGAGATAGAGAGGCGGAGGTTGAGACACGGTGGGAGAGAGAGAGGCGGAGGTTGAGACACGGGGAGAGAGAGGCGGAGTTTGAGACACGGGGAGGGAGAGAGAGGAGGAGGTTGAGACACGGGGGGAGTGAGAGAGCGGCGGAGGTTGAGACACGGAGAGAGAGAGAGGCGGAGGTTGAGACACAGAGAGAGAGGTGGAGGTTGAGACACGGGGGGAGTGAGAGAGCGGCGGAGGTTGAGACACGGAGAGAGAGAGAGGCGGAGGTTGAGACACGGGGAGAGAGAGAGAGAGGCGGAGGTTGAGACACGGGGAGAGAGAGGCTGAGGTTGAGATACGGGGGGAGAGAGGCTGAGGTTGAGATACGGGGGGAGAGGGAGGCTGAGGTTGAGATACGGGGGGAGAGAGAGGCGGAGGTTGAGACACGGGGAGAGAGTGAGAGAGGCGGAGGTTGAGAAATGGAGAGAGAAAGCGAGGCGGAGGTTGAGACACGGGGAGAGAGAGAGGCGGAGGTTGAGACACGGGGGGAGAGAGGCGGAGGTTGAGACACGGGGAGAGAGAGAGAGGCGGAGGTTGAGACACGGGGAGAGATAGAGAGGCGGAGGTTGAGACACGGGGAGAGAGAGAGAGGCGGAGGTTGAGACACGGTGGGGGAGAGAGAGGCGGAGGTTGAGACACGGGGAGAGAGAGGCGGAGGTTGAGGCACGGGGAGAGAGAGGCGGAGGTTGAGACACGGGGAGAGAGAGAGAGGAGGAGGTTGAGACACGGGGGGAGTGAGAGAGCGGCGGAGGTTGAGACACGGAGAGAGAGAGAGGCGGAGGTTGAGACACAGAGAGAGAGGTGGAGGTTGAGACACGGGGGGAGTGAGAGAGCGGCGGAGGTTGAGACACGGAGAGAGAGAGACGCGGAGGTTGAGACACAGAGAGAGAGAGAGGCGGAGGTTGAGACACGGGGAGAGAGAGAGGTGGAGGTTGAGACACAGAGAGAGAGAGAGGCGGAGGTTGAGACACGGGGAGAGAGAGGCGGAGGTTGAGACACGGGGAGAGAGAGAGGTGGAGGTTGAGACACGGGGGGAGTGAGAGAGCGGCGGAGGTTGAGACACGGGGAGAGAGAGAGGCGGAGGTTGAGACACGGGGAGAGAGAGAGGCGGAGGTTGAGACACGGGGAGAGAGAGAGAGGCGGAGGTTGAGACACGGGGAGAGAGAGAGAGGCGGAGGTTGAGACACGGAGAGAGAGAGAGGCGGAGGTTGAGACACGGGGAGAGAGAGGCGGAGGTTGAGACACGGGGAGAGAGAGAGAGGCGGAAGTTGAGACATGGGGAGAGAGAGAGGCGGAGGTTGAGACACGGGGAGAGAGAGAGAGGCGGAGGTTGAGACACGGGGAGAGAGAGAGAGAGGCGGAGGTTGAGACACGGGGAGAGAGAGGCTGAGGTTGAGATACGGGGGGAGAGAGGCTGAGGTTGAGATACGGGGGGAGAGAGAGGCTGAGGTTGAGATACGGGGGGAGAGAGAGGCGGAGGTTGAGACACGGGGAGAGAGTGAGAGAGGCGGAGGTTGAGAAATGGAGAGAGAAAGCGAGGCGGAGGTTGAGACACGGGGAGAGAGAGAGGCGGAGGTTGAGACACGGGGGGAGAGAGGCGGAGGTTGAGACACGGGGAGAGAGAGAGAGGCGGAGGTTGAGACACGGGGAGAGATAGAGAGGCGGAGGTTGAGACACGGGGAGAGAGAGAGAGGCGGAGGTTGAGACACGGTGGGGGAGAGAGAGGCGGAGGTTGAGACACGGGGAGAGAGAGGCGGAGGTTGAGGCACGGGGAGAGAGAGGCGGAGGTTGAGACACGGGGAGAGAGAGAGAGGAGGAGGTTGAGACACGGGGGGAGTGAGAGAGCGGCGGAGGTTGAGACACGGAGAGAGAGAGAGGCGGAGGTTGAGACACAGAGAGAGAGGTGGAGGTTGAGACACGGGGGGAGTGAGAGAGCGGCGGAGGTTGAGACACGGAGAGAGAGAGACGCGGAGGTTGAGACACAGAGAGAGAGAGAGGCGGAGGTTGAGACACGGGGAGAGAGAGAGGTGGAGGTTGAGACACAGAGAGAGAGAGAGGCGGAGGTTGAGACACGGGGAGAGAGAGGCGGAGGTTGAGACACGGGGAGAGAGAGAGGTGGAGGTTGAGACACGGGGGGAGTGAGAGAGCGGCGGAGGTTGAGACACGGGGAGAGAGAGAGG
The DNA here is from genome assembly GCA_026770705.1 of Isurus oxyrinchus. Classification (NCBI taxonomy): domain Eukaryota; kingdom Metazoa; phylum Chordata; class Chondrichthyes; order Lamniformes; family Lamnidae; genus Isurus; species Isurus oxyrinchus. The sequence goes on from JANJGN010002047.1 coordinate 39,134, forward strand.
CGGAGGTTGAGACACGGGGAGAGAGAGAGGCGGAGGTTGAGACACGGGGAGAGAGAGAGAGGCGGAGGTTGAGACACGGGGAGAGAGAGAGAGGCGGAGGTTGAGACACAGGGAGAGAGAGGCGGAGGTTGAGACACGGGGAGAGAGAGAGAGGCGGAAGTTGAGACATGGGGAGAGAGAGAGGCGGAGGTTGAGACACGGGGAGAGAGAGAGAGGCGGAGGTTGAAACACGGGGAGAGAGAGAGGCGGAGGTTGAGACACGGGGAGAGAGAGAGGTGGAGGTTGAGACACAGAGAGAGAGAGAGGCGGAGGTTGAGACACGGGGAGAGAGAGGCGGAGGTTGAGACACGGGGAGAGAGAGAGGTGGAGGTTGAGACACGGGGGGAGTGAGAGAGCGGCGGAGGTTGAGACACGGGGAGAGAGAGAGGCGGAGGTTGAGACACGGGGAGAGAGAGAGGCGGAGGTTGAGACACGGGGAGAGAGAGAGAGGCGGAGGTTGAGACACGGGGAGAGAGAGAGAGGCGGAGGTTGAGACACGGAGAGAGAGAGAGGCGGAGGTTGAGACACGGGGAGAGAGAGGCGGAGGTTGAGACACGGGGAGAGAGAGAGAGGCGGAAGTTGAGACATGGGGAGAGAGAGAGGCGGAGGTTGAGACACGGGGAGAGAGAGAGAGGCGGAGGTTGAGACACGGGGAGAGAGAGAGAGAGGCGGAGGTTGAGACACGGGGAGAGAGAGGCTGAGGTTGAGATACGGGGGGAGAGAGGCTGAGGTTGAGATACGGGGGGAGAGAGAGGCTGAGGTTGAGATACGGGGGGAGAGAGAGGCGGAGGTTGAGACACGGGGAGAGAGTGAGAGAGGCGGAGGTTGAGAAATGGAGAGAGAAAGCGAGGCGGAGGTTGAGACACGGGGAGAGAGAGAGGCGGAGGTTGAGACACGGGGGGGAGAGAGGCGGAGGTTGAGACACGGGGAGAGAGAGAGAGGCGGAGGTTGAGACACGGGGAGAGATAGAGAGGCGGAGGTTGAGACACGGGGAGAGAGAGAGAGGCGGAGGTTGAGACACGGTGGGGGAGAGAGAGGCGGAGGTTGAGACACGGGGAGAGAGAGGCGGAGGTTGAGGCACGGGGAGAGAGAGGCGGAGGTTGAGACACGGGGAGAGAGAGAGAGGAGGAGGTTGAGACACGGGGGGAGTGAGAGAGCGGCGGAGGTTGAGACACGGAGAGAGAGAGAGGCGGAGGTTGAGACACAGAGAGAGAGGTGGAGGTTGAGACACGGGGGGAGTGAGAGAGCGGCGGAGGTTGAGACACGGAGAGAGAGAGACGCGGAGGTTGAGACACAGAGAGAGAGAGAGGCGGAGGTTGAGACACGGGGAGAGAGAGAGGTGGAGGTTGAGACACAGAGAGAGAGAGAGGCGGAGGTTGAGACACGGGGAGAGAGAGGCGGAGGTTGAGACACGGGGAGAGAGAGAGGTGGAGGTTGAGACACGGGGGGAGTGAGAGAGCGGCGGAGGTTGAGACACGGGGAGAGAGAGAGGCGGAGGTTGAGACACGGGGAGAGAGAGAGGCGGAGGTTGAGACACGGGGAGAGAGAGAGAGGCGGAGGTTGAGACACGGGGAGAGAGAGAGAGGCGGAGGTTGAGACACGGAGAGAGAGAGAGGCGGAGGTTGAGACACAGGGAGAGAGAGGCGGAGGTTGAGACACGGGGAGAGAGAGAGAGGCGGAAGTTGAGACATGGGGAGAGAGAGAGGCGGAGGTTGAGACACGGGGAGAGAGAGAGAGGCGGAGGTTGAAACACGGGGAGAGAGAGAGAGGCGGAGATTGAGACACGGGGAGAGAGAGAGGCGGAGGTTGAGACACGGGGAGAGAGAGAGAGGCGGAGGTTGAGACACGGGGAGAGAGAGAGAGGCGGAGGTTGTGACACGTGGAGAGAGAGGCAGAGGTTGAGACACGGGGAGAGAGAGGTGGAGGTTGAGACACGGGGAAGAGAGAGAGAGAGGCGGAGGTTGAGACACGGGGAGAGAGAGAGAGGCGGAGGTTGAGACACGGGGAAAGAGAGAGAGGTGGAGGTTGAGACACGGGGAGAGAGAGAGGAGGAGGTTGAGACACGGGGGGAGTGAGAGAGCGGCGGAGGTTGAGACACGGATAGAGAGAGAGGCGGAGTTTGAGACAGAGAGAGAGAGGTGGAGGTTGAGACACGGGGGAGTGAGAGAGCGGCGGAGGTTGAGACACAGAGAGAGAGAGGCGGAGGTTGAGACACAGAGAGAGAGAGGCGGAGGTTGAGACACAGAGAGAGAGAGGTGGAGGTTGAGACACGGGGGGAGTGAGAGAGCGGCGGAGGTTGAGACACGGAGAGAGAGAGAGGCCGAGGTTGCGACACGGAGAGAGAGAGAGGCGGAGGTTGAGACACGGGGAGAGAGAGGCGGAGGTTGAGACACGGGGAGAGAGAGAGAGGCGGAGGTTGAGACACGGGGAGAGAGAGAGAGGCGGAGGTTGAGACACGGGGAGAGAGACAGAGGCGGAGGTTGAGACACGGGGAGAGAGAGAGGCGGAGGTTGAGACACTGGGAGAGAGAGAGAGGCGGAGGTTGAGACACGGGGAGAGAGAGAGAGGCGGAGGTTGAGACACGGGGAGAGAGAGAGGCGGAGGTTGAGACATGGGGAGAGAGAGAGAGGCGGAGGTTGAGACACGGGGAGAGAGAGAGAGGCGGAGGTTGAGACACGGGGAGAGAGAGAGAGACGGAGGTTGAGGACACTGGGAGAGAGAGAGAGGCGAAGGTTGGGACACGGGGAGAGACAGAGAGGCGGAGGTTGAGATACGGGGGTGGGGGAGAGAGAGGCGGAGGTTGAGACACGGGGAGAGAGAGAGGTGGAGGTTGAGACACGGGGAGAGAGAGGCGGAGGTTGAGACACGGGGAGAGAGAGAGAGAGAGGCGGAGGTTGAGACACGGGGAGAGAGAGAGAGGCGGATGTTAAGACACGGGGAGTGAGAGAGGCGGAGATTAAGACACTGGGAGAGAGAGGCGGAGGTTAAAACACAGGGAGAGAGAGAGGCAGAGTTTGGGACACGGGGGAGAGAGAGAGGTGGAGGTTGAGACACGGGGAGAGAGAGAGAGGCGGAGGTTGAGACACGGGGAGAGAGAGAGAGGCGGAGGTTGAGACACGGGGAGAGATAGAGAGGCGGAGGTTGAGACACGGGGAGAGAGAGAGGCGGAGGTTGAGACACGGTGGGAGAGAGAGAGGCGGAGGTTGAGACACGGGGAGAGAGAGAGAGGCGGAGGTTGAGACACTGGGAGAGAGAGAGAGGCGGAGGTTGAGACACGGGGAGAGATAGAGAGGCGGAGGTTGAGACACGGGAAGAGAGAGAGAGAGGCGGAGGTTGAGACACGGGGAGAGAGAGAGAGAGGCGGAGGTTGAGACACGGTGGGAGAGAGAGAGGCGGAGGTTGAGACACGGGGAGAGAGAGAGAGAGGCGGAGAGAGAGGCGGAGGTTGAGACACGGGGAGAGAGAGGCTGAGGTTGAGATACGGGGGGAGAGAGAGGCGGAGGTTGAGACACGGGGAGAGAATGAGAGAGGCGGAGGTTGAGAAATGGAGAGAGAAAGCGAGGCGGAGGTTGAGACACGGGGGGAGAGAGGCGGAGGTTGAGACACGGGGAGAGAGAGAGAGGCGGAGGTTGAGACACGGGGAGAGAGAGAGAGGCGGAGGTTGAGACACGGGGAGAGAGAGAGAGGTGGAGGTTGAGACACGGTGGGAGAGAGAGAGGCGGAGGTTGAGACACGGGGAGAGAGAGGCGGAGGTTGAGACACGGGGAGGGAGAGAGAGGAGGAGGTTGAGACACGGGGGGAGTGAGAGAGCGGCGGAGGTTGAGACACGGAGAGAGAGAGAGGCGGAGGTTGAGACACAGAGAGAGGTGGAGGTTGAGACATGGGGGGAGTGAGAGAGCGGCGGAGGTTGAGACACGGAGAGAGAGAGAGGCGGAGGTTGAGACACAGAGAGAGAGAGAGGCGGAGGTTGAGACACGGGGAGAGAGAGAGGTGGAGGTTGAGACACAGAGAGAGAGAGAGGCGGAGGTTGAGACACGGGGAGAGAGAGGCGGAGGTTGAGACACGGGGAGAGAGAGAGAGGCGGAGGTTGAGACACGGGGAGAGAGAGAGAGGCTGAGGTTGAGACACGGGGGGAGTGAGAGAGCGGCGGAGGTTGAGACACGGAGAGAGAGAGAGGCGGAGGTTGAGACACGGGGAGAGAGAGGCGGAGGTTGAGACACGGGGAGAGAGAGAGAGGCGGAGGTTGAGACACGGGGAGAGAGAGAGAGGCGGAGGTTGAGACACGGGGAGAGAGAGAGAGGCGGAGGTTGAGACACGGGGAGAGAGAGAGGCGGAGGTTGAGACACGGGGAGAGAGAGAGAGGCGGAGGTTGAGACACGGGGAGAGAGAGAGAGGCGGAGGTTGAGACACGGAGAGAGAGAGAGGCGGAGGTTGAGACACGGGGAGAGAGAGAGAGGCGGAGGTTGAGACACGGGGAGAGAGAGAGAGGCGGAGGTTGAGACATGGGGAGAGAGAGGCGGAGGTTGAGACACGGGGAGAGAGAGAGAGGCGGAGGTTGAGACACGGGGAGAGAGAGAGAGGCGGAGATTGAGACACGGGGAGAGAGAGAGAGGCGGAGGTTGAGACACGGGGGAGAGAGAGAGAGGCGGAGGTTGAGACACGGTGGGAGAGAGAGAGGCGGAGGTTGAGACACGGGGAGAGAGAGAGGCGGAGGTTGAGACACGGTGGGAGAGAGAGAGGCGGAGGTTGAGACACGGGGAGAGAGAGAGAGGCGGAGGTTGAGACACGGGGAGAGAGAGAGAGGCGGAGGTTGAGACACGGGGAGAGAGAGAGAGGTGGAGGTTGAGACACGGGGAGAGAGAGAGGCGGAGGTTGAGACACGGAGGTGGGGGAGCGATAGGCATTCAAATTGGGATAAGGGGACCCGGGGTGAAGTTGAGTTTGGCGATCTTTACATTCTGTCATGGGATGTGGACCGTCGCTGGCAAGGTCCGCATTTGCTCACCGTCCCTAACTGCCCTTGAAGTGGGTGACCCGCTCGGGCCGTATCTGCCAGAGGGGCAGTTAACTAGTCAACCACGAGGCTGCGGGTCTGGAGTCACATGGAGGCCAGACCGGGCCAGGAGGGCAGATTTCCTTCCCTCACGGGCATGGGTGAACCCAGCTGGGCATCTTGCGACCATCGATACTTGTTTCGTGGTCGTGGGGACCGAGACTCGCGCTTCAATTCCAGCTCTCAAAAAAAATAATTAATTAAATTTATCAATCATTCCACCCGGTGCCGTGGTCGGATTGGAGCCCAAGGCCCTGGAGCATCGGTCTGGGCCTCTAGGCTCCCAGTCCGGTGACGTTTGTTTCGATGGGCGTGGGAGGAGTGCGCTGTCTGCTTCTCGCCCCGCCGCTCCCTGGGTCACAGCGTCCATGTAAACAATTCCTCCCGCTAGCTTTGTAGCCCAGCACGTGCTTTCCCTACGAACCTCAGAATGACCACTCAGTGACCGGGTCTCTTCAGCAAACCACACCAATTCGGTGCCAGGTTTCAACTGACGTGGGGGCCCGTCGGCTCTGACCGGTCAAAGCATTGCCACGAGGAATGCACCAACGAATGGCTGTCCCCCTCCAAGCTTCGGTTCAGTCGGAAGAGGCGCAACGCGGGGGGCGTGCTCCTCCTCCTCCGCTCAGCGAGAGCGAGGGAGCGGAGGGCTTGAAACGGATCGTAGAGGCCGAAACCCTCAACTCGCTTAAAAGGAGGTGCGACCTATGTGCCTTAACCCGCGGGCCAGAGGCTGGGCGGCCCGTTTGTCGGTTGGCGCGGACAGGATGGGCCGAGCGGCCTCTTTTTCTGAGCCACAAACGCCCTGCGATTCAATGGCCGACTCTCATCGAGAGCTTAAGGGAGGGAATTCAACAGCTCTGGCCTCCTCCTCTCTCCCCCCACCCCACCCCCCCAACCTCGGGCAGCATGCAGGCACGGCTGCCAATGTTGGACTGAGGGGAAATAGTTGGGAGGGTGCGGGTGCATGGAGGCGTGGGGTTGCTGGAACTGGACGAGCGCCAGGGAACCTCGGGCCTTAACCAGAGTTAGCGGAGAGTGGAGCAGCCGAGGTACGAGGGAGGTGGGCAGGGAAAGGGGGAGCTGGCAAGGCCAGGCTTTGCTTGGATTTCAGGTGCGCACTGACTGACCTCCTGGCTTCTGTCTGTCTTCCAGGCGCCTGTGTGAGCACAAGTACGGGAACGCACCCCGCGTCCGGATCAGTGGGCACGTGGCGGCAAGATTCCCTTACATTCCAATGCCCCTCGACTACATCCTCCCTGAGCTGCTGAAAAACGCAATGAGGTCAGAGAGCCGTCTGTCTTAGCGCACTGTGACACCGGGTCCCAGAGGGGGGAAAGGACAGAGTATCTAACGCACTGTGACACCCGGTCCCAGAGGAGGAAAGGACAGTGTATCTAACGCACTGTGACACCCGGTCCCAGAGGGGGAAAGGACAGTGTATCTAATGCACTGTGACACCCGGTCCCAGAGGGGGGAAAGGACAGAGTAACTAACGCACTGTGACACCCGGTCCCAGAGGAGGAAAGGACAGTGTATCTAACGTACTGTGACACCCGGTCCCAGAGCGGGAAAGGACAGTGTATCTAACGCACTGTGACACCCGGTCCCAGAGGGGGAAAGGACAGTGTATCTAACGCACTGTGACACCCGGTCCCAGAGGGGGAAAGGACAGTGTATCTAACGTAGTGTGACACCCGGTCCCAGAGGGGGAAAGGACAGTGTATCTAACGCACCGTGACACCCGGTCCCAGAGGGGGAATGGACAGTGTATCTAAAGCACTGTGACACCCGGTCCCAGATGGGGAAAGGACAGTGTATCTAACGCACTGTGACACCCGGTCCCAGAGGGGGAAAGCACAGTGTATCTAACGCACTGTGACACCCGGTCCCAGATGGGGAAAGGACAGTGTATCTAACGTAGTGTGACACCCGGTCCCAGAGGGGGAAAGGACAGTGTATCTAACGCACTGTGACACCTGGTCCCAGGTGGGGAATGGACAGTGTATCTAACGTACTGTGACACCCGGTCCCAGAGGGGGAAAGGACAGTGTATCTAAGGCACTGTGACACCCACTCCCAGAGGGGGAAAGGACAGTGTATCTAACGCACTGTGACACCCGGTTCCCGAAGGGGAAAGGACTGTGTATCTAACGCACTGTGACACCCGGTCCCAGAGGGGGAAAGGACAGTGTATCTAACGCACTGTGACACCGGGTCCCAGAGGGGGAAAGGACAGTGTATCTAACGCACTGTGACACCCGGTCCCAGAGAGGGAATGGACAGCGTATCTAACGCACTGTGACACCCGGTCCCACAGGGGAAAGGACAGTGTATCTAACGCACTGTGACACCCGGTCCCAGAGGGGGAAAGGACAGTGTATCTGACGCACTGTGACACCCGGTCCCAGAGGGGGAAAGGACATGTATCTAAAGCACTGTGACACCCGGTCCCAGAGGGGGAAAGGACAGTGTATCTAACGCACTGTGACACCCGGTCCCAGAGAGGGAAAGGACAGTGTTTCTAACGCACTGTTATTCCCGGTCCCAGAGGGGGAACGGACAGTGTATCTAACGCACTGTTATTCCCGGTCCCAGAGGGGGAAAGGACAGTGTATCTAACGCACTGTGACACCCGGTCCCAGAGGGGGAAAGGACAGTGTATCTAACGCACTGTGACACCTGGTCCCAGATGGGGAAAGGACAGTGTATCTAACGCACTGTGACACCCGGTCCCAGAGGGGGAAAGGACAGTGTATCTAACGCACTGTGACACCCGGTCCCAGAGGGGGAAAGGACAGTGTATCTAACGCACTGTGACACCCGGTCCCAGAGGGGGAAAGGACAGTGTATCTAACGCACTGTGACACCCGGTCCCAGAGGGGGAAAGGACAGTGTATCTAACGCACTGTGACACCCGGTCCCAGAGGGGGAAAGGACAGTGTATCTAACGCACTGTGACACACGGTCCCAGAGGGGGAAAGGACTGTGTATCTAACGCACTGTGACACCTGGTCCCAGAGGGGGAAAGGACAGTGTATCTAATGCACTGTGACACCCGGTCACAGATGGGTAAAGGACAGTGTATCTAACGCACTGTGACACCCGGTCCCAGAGGGGGAAAGGACAGTGTATCTAACGCACTGTGACACACGGTCCCAGAGGGGGAAAGGACTGTGTATCTAACGCACTGTGACACCCGGTCCCAGAGGGGGAAAGGACAGTGTATCTAACGCACTGTGACACCCGGTCCCAGAGGGGGAATGGACTGTGTATCTAACGCACTGAGCTGTTTGATGTCGCTTGCTTCCCATCGGATTGCTGGATGGTCGGAGGATACTTTACCCAGCCTCCTTCAGGCGAGTGAAGGTGCCCCATCTGAGTGAAGCATGCGGGTGATACCAGCTGCTGGACGTGTGGGTTCCTCCCCCCACCCTCTCTCTGTATCGGGACTGAACGATCGGGGCGGAGGACCCCGAGGGTGAAATTCACCGTGCCGATGCAGCAGCACTTCGGGTGTCTGCCCCCTGCAAGGCTCCTGCCTCGCGCAGGGGTCGATGCCCCTGAGGGATATTTCCTGCTGCCTCTTAACCGGGGCGTGGGGGGAGGGAGCGACTGGGTGCAGGCGGCGTGAGGAAGGCCTGATCGTCGTGTCTTGTCGTTTACCCAGGGCCACCATGGAGAGTCACCTCGACACGCCGTACAATGTGCCGGACATCGTGGTGACGATCGCCAATAACGACATCGACTTCATCATCCGGTAAGAATCCGCATCCAACCTGTCTCCGTTTCCCCCTCACCCCCTCCCCCCCCCCCCCCCCCCGTGCAGGATCTCCAGCGGGTGTCCCACTCTGAAATGCAGGTGTTCGTCGGGACCTGGGCGATCCCAAGGCAGTTGGTGAAGTGCGAAACTGGACACGAGTGCTTCTGACAATAGGTTTGTGGACAGTACGCAGCATTACGTATGTCTGCTTCCTACCTTCCAACTCTCGTGTCCCGGCAGTCTCTCTTTATAAGTGCTCTTGGTGCTTAATTCAAAAATGTTCCTCACCTCTGTAAATTAACCTGTGACCTATGCACCAGGAAACGACAATGGCAAACTCAGCCCCTGTCAACCCCGTAAAGACCTCCTTACTAACCTCTGGAGGCTTGTGCCAAAATTGGGAGAGCCGTCTCCGCCGGCTCGTCAAACAACGGCCCGACCTACTCATCCTCACGGAATCGTCCCAGACACCGCCATCATCGTCCCTGGGTGTACGTGTCCTGTCCCGCTGGCAGGACAAACTCACCACAAGTGTTGGCACAGTGGTATACAAGTCACAATGCAGTTGCCCCGGGAGTCCTCAAGATCGACCCTGGACCCCTTGAAGCCTCGTGGCATCAGGTCAAACGTGGGCAAGGAAACCCCCTTTCTGATTACCACCCACTGCCCCCCCCCCCCCCCAGCTGATGAATCAGTGCTCCTCCATGTTGAACACCAATTGGACGAAGCACTGAGGCTGGCGAGGGCACAGAATGTACTCTGGGTGGGCGACTTCAATGTCCGTCACCAAGAGTGGCTCGGTAGCACCAGTACAGACCGAGCTGGCCGAGTCCTGGAGGAGAAAGCTGCTCCGCTGGGTCTGCGGCAAGGGGGTGAGGGAACCAACAAGAGGGAAAGGCCGACTCGACCTCATCCTCGCCAACCTGCCTGCCGCAGAAGCCTCTGTCCGTGACGGTGTTGGTAGGAGTGACCAGCGCACTTGTCCTTGTGGAGACGAAGTCCCGTCTTCACATTCCGTATACCCTACATCGTGTTGTATCTGAATGCAAGTCGAGTTCGAAACGAAACAGATGAACTGATAGCGCAAATAGAAATAAATAAGTCCAATCTGATCGGCATTTCAGAGGCATGGCTACAAGATGACAAAGATTGGGACCTGAATGTTGACGGGTACTTGACATTTAGGAAGGACGGGAAGCTAGGAATAGGTGGAGGGGCGGCTCTGTTAATTAGTGAAGGTCTTAGCACATTAGAGAGGGCTGAACAAAGTTCAGGACGCCAGTGGTTTGGGTTGAGATGAGAAGCAAAGGCAAAAAGTCACTTGTGGCCCCTTAATTGTAACTCCCCGCTCGGCCAGAGTATAAAGAGAGAAGTGAAGGGAGCTCGTCAGAAAAGTACGGCGATAATCGTGGGGTATTTTAATCTACAGAAAGACTGGAAAAATCCGATGGGCAAAGGTAGCCTAGAATGAGGAGTTCAGAGAATGCTTTTGGGATAGTTTCTTAGAACAGCACGTTTCTGGAGCCAACCAGAGAGCAGGCTATGCTAGACCTGGTATTGTGCAACGAGATGGGATTAATTAATGACCTTGTTATGAAGGCCACCCCTAGATGGCAGCGATCATGATACGATTGAATTTTACATTCAATTTGAGGGAGAGAAGAGTGGGTCCGAGACTAGCATTTGAAACTTAAATAAGGGCAATTAAGAGGGCATGAAAGCTAAAGTGAACTGGCAAATGAGGTTAAGAGATAGGTCAATAGAGATGCAGTGGCAGACATTTAAGGGGATATTTCAGAATACACAGGATAGGGTACATTCCAAAAAGAAAGAAGAATTCCAAGGGGAAGGGCCACCATTTGTGTTTAACTAAAAAAAGTTAAAGACCGTGTCAAACTTAAAGGAAAAGTATTTAATTGTGCCAAGATGTGTGGCAGGGCAGAAGACTGACAGAATATAAAGAACAGCAAAGAGTAACAAAAAAAGCTTAATAAGGAGGGAAGTTTTAGGGTACAAGAGAAAGCTAACTAGTAATGTGAAAACAGTAAAAGTTTCTGTAGATACTTAAACAAGAAAAGAGTTAACAAAATTGAGCGTTGGTTGTATAGAAAGTGAGTCTGGGGAATTGGTAGTAGAAAGTAGGGAGACGATGGATGAATTAAACAAGTATTTTGCATCGGTTTTCACTAGAGAGGACGCCAGTAACATCCCAGAAGTAGCTGTAAATCAGGAAGTGGAAGGGAAGGAGGAACTCAGGAAAATTACAATCACCAGAGAAGTGGGACTGAGCAAATTGTTGGGGCTGCGAGCTGACAAATCCCCGAGTCCGGACGGACTTCACCCTCGGGTCTTGAAAGAAGTGGCGAGTGAGATAGTTGATGCGGTGGTTTTAATTTTTCCGAAAGTCCGTAGATTCCACGAGATTGGAAAGTAGCAAATGTAACTCCTTTATTCAAAAAGGGCGGGAGGCAGAAAGCAGAAAACAACAGGCCAGTTAGCTTAACATCTGTCATAGGGAAACATTAGAAGCTATTATTAAAGATATTATAGCAGCAATCAGGCAGAGTCAACATGGTTTTGTGAAAGACAAATCATGTTTAACCAATTTATTGGAGTTCTTTGAAGGAGTCACATGTGCTGTAGATAAGGAGGAACTGGTGGATGGACTGTACTTAGATTCCAGAAGGCATTTGATCGGGTGTCACATCAAAGGTTATTGGGGAATATGAAAGCTCAGGGTGTAGGGGGTAACATTTTGACATGGATAGAAGATTGGCTGTCAGGAAACAGAGTTGGCATAAATGGGTCTTTTTCTGGTTGTCAGGGTGTGACGAGTGGTGTGTCTCAGGGATCAGTGCTGGGTCCTCAACTGTTTACAATTTATATAAATGACTTGGATGAAGGGACCAAAGGAATGGTTGCTCAATTTGTTGACCACATAAAGATAGGTAGGAAAGTAAGTTGTGAAGAGGACGTGAGGAGGCTACAAAGGGACATGGATAGGTTAAGTGAGTGGACAAAGACCCTACAAATGGAGTAAAATGCGGGCAAATGTGAAATTGTCCATTTTGGCAGGAAGAATAAAAAAAGCTTATCTACATGGTGAGAGATTGCAGAGCTCTAAGTTGCAGAGGGATCTGGGTGTCCTAGTGCATGAATCGCAAAAGGTTAGTATGCAGGTACAGCAAGTAATTAAGGAAGCTATATCTAAGAGCTCTGCGATGCAGAGGGATCTGGGTGTCCTAGTGCATGAATTGTAAAGATTAGTATGCAGGTACAGCAAGTAATTAAGGAAGCTATATCTAAGCACTCTGAGATGCAGAGGGATCTGGGTGTCCTAATGCATGAATCGCAAAAGGCGAGTATGCAGGTACAGCAAGTAATGAGGAAAGCTAATAGAATGTTATGGTTTATTGTGAGGGGGATTGAATATAAAAGTAGGGAGGTTATGCTGCAGTTATACAGGGCACTGGTGAGACCACATCTGGAGTACTGTGTACAGCACTGGTCTCCTTATTTAAGGAAGGATGTATATGCATTGAAAGCAGTCCAGAGAAGGTTTACCAGACTAATACCTGGATTGGACAGGCTAGGCTTGTATCTGCTGGAGTTTAGAGGAGTAAGAGGCGACTTGATTGAAACATAAGGTCCTGAGGGGTCTTGACATGGTGGATGTGGAAAGGATAGGAACAGGAGAAGGCAGTTCAGCCCATCGAGCCTGCTCCGCCATTCAATACGATCATGGCTGATCGAACACTTCAATACCTTTTACCCACACTGTCCCCATAACCCTCTACGTCATTGTTAATCAGGAATCTATCAATCTCTACCTTAACCATACTCAATGACCGAGCTTCCACGCCCCTCTGGGGTAGAGTATTCCAAAGATTCACAACCCTCTGAGTAGAGAAATTTCTCCTCGTCTCGGTCCTAAGTGGCTTCCCCCCTTATTTTGAAATTGTGCTCCCTGGTTCTAATCTCCCCAGCCAGGGGAAACATCTTACCTGCATCTACCCTGTCTGTTCCTTTAAGTATCTTGTAGGTTTCAGTGAGATCACCTCTCATTCTTCGAAACTCTAGACAATACAGGCCCAGTTTGCCCAATCTCTCTTCATAAGACAGTCCCGCCATCCCCGGAACGAGTCTGGTGAACCTTCGTTGCACTCCCTCTGTGGCAGTAATACCCTTTCTGAGGTAAGGGGACCAAAACTGCACACACTACTCCAGGTGCGGTCGAACACAACTGGAGCAAGACTTCACTCCTCCTGCACTCAAATCCTCTTGTGATAAAGGCTAACATTGCGTTCGCCTTCCAATTTGCCTGCTGCACCTGCACGGTTAGCCGTCAGTGACTTATGGACAAGGACACCCAGGTCCCTTTTGTACATCTGGACTTTCTAATCTCTTACCATTTAGGAAACACTCTGTGCATCTGTTCCTTCTACCAAAGTGTATAACCTCACATTTTTCCACGTTATATCTCATCCGCCATGTTCTTGCCCCCTCACTAAGTCCTGCAGCCGCTTTACATCTTCCTCTCAACACCCATTCCTGCCCAGCTTTGTATCATCTGTGAACTTGGAAATGTTACATTTGGTCTCCACATCCAGATCGTTGATATATGTTGTGAACATCTGGGGTCCCAAGCACTGATCCTTGCGGTGCCCCCCACTAGTCGCATTCTGCCAACCTGAGAATTACCCGTTTATCCCTACCCTCTGTTTTCTGCCTGTTAACCAATCCTTAATCCATGCCAGTCTATTTCCTCCTGTCCCATCTGCTTTTATTTTGCTAATCAACCTCCTGTGGGGGGACTTCATCAAAAACCTTCTGACAATCCAAGTAGACTGTGCCCATCGACTCTCCTTCATCAACTTCGTTAGTAACATCCTCAAAAAAACTCCAACCTGTTTGTCAACCATGATTTCCCATTCGCGAATCCATGCTGACTATGCCCGGTCAGATCATGATTATCCAAGTATCCAGTTATCACGTCCTTTATAATGGATTCCAGCAATTTTTCCCTACTAATGTCAGGCCAACAGGTCAGTAGTTCCCTGTTTTCTCTCTCCCTCCCTTCTTAAACAGTGGGCTGACATTTCCTACCTTCCAATCCTCAGGAATCATTCCAGAATCGATAGGATTTTGGAAAGTGATCACCAACGCATCCACTATCTCTACAATAACCTCTTTCAACACTCTGGGAATGCAGAATATCAGGTCCCGAGGACTTATTAACTTTCAGTCCCATTAATTTCCCCGATACAACATTCTTGCTTATACTAATTTCCTTCAACTCCTCATTCTCCCTAGTCCCTTGGATCGCTAAATCTGGGAGATTTCCTGTATCTTCCTCAGTGAAAACAGACACAGTGATCATTTAGCTTCTCTGCCATTTCTCTATTCCCCATTATGAATTCTTCTGACTCTGCCTGTAATGGACCCACGTTTGTCTTAGCCAAACGCTTCCTTTTCACACGCCTATCCAAGTCTTCACCGTCGTTTTGATGTTTTTTTGCTAGACTACATTCGTATTCTAATCTCCCTTTCTTCACCAGTTTCTTGGTCTCTTCCTTTGCTCTGTTCTTTAAAAACCTCCCAATCCTCAAGTTTACTGCTACTTCTGGCAACGTTATAAGCTTTTTCTTTTAATCTTATACAATCCTTCACTTCCTTTGTCAGCCAACGTTGACTGACTTTTTGGGCTTTTGCACCTCGAAGGAATGTATAGGTGCTGTATGCTGTGTAATAGTTCTTTGAAGACTATCCATTGCCTATGTACTGTCTTACCTTTTAATGTATTTTCCCAATCCACCTCGGCCAGTTTGTCCCTCATGTCTTCACAATTTCCTTTATTCAACTTTGACGTCCTTGGTTCAGAGTGAACTACCTCACTTTCAAATAATGTAAAGTTCTAACATATTATGGTCACTCTTCCCTAAAGGTTCCATTACAACAGAATTATTAACTCGCCCTTTTTCACCATATAGTACTAGATCTAAAATAGCTTGTCCCTTAGTCGGCTCCTCAGCGTACTGCTCTAGAAAACCATCCCTAACGCGCTCCAGAAACTCGTCTTCCACAGCATTGGTGCTCAGTTGGTTTAGCCAGCCTTTGTGCAGATTGAAGTCACCCAAGTTTACTGCATTGCCCGTGCTACATGCTTCTCTCACCACCTGATTACTACCATGCCGCACGTCACCACGATCTGTTTGGTGCCCAGTAAACAACTCCAACTAAGGCCTGCTGCCCTTTGCTGTTTCCTAGCTCCCACCCAGACAGATTCCACGCGTGGTTTTTCCGATCTGAGGCCCTCGCTTAGTAATGCACCGACCCCCATCCCTTATTATCAGCGCAACCCCACCTCCCTTTCCCTTTTGCCTGTCCTTCCTAAACGTTGAATATTCAGTTCCCAGTCTTGGTCACCATGCAGCCACGTTTCTGTAATGGCAATTGATCATACCCGTTTACCTCTATTTGTGCCTCTAAATCACCAACCTTATTGTGATTGCTGTGCATATTCGGGTAGAGTGCCCTCAGCTTTGTATTTTTGATATCATTCTGTATTCAAAGCATACTCGATGTTCTGCTTTGTTTCTCCTGCCTTCTAGTCTCACCACTGCCTCCCAACCTGACTTCCTTCCAATTTGGGCCACCCCTCCGGTTCCCTCCAGCCCCCTCTGACAAGCTAGTTTAAACCCACCCCAACAGTCTCCCTGCGAGTATATCAGTCCCAGCCCTGTTAAAGCGTAAACCGTCCGGCTTGTACAGGTCCCACCTGTGGTGTGACCACCTCCCTAAATGTGCTGTCCGTGCTGCCTCGCCGGTGCACAGTGGTGACTCCAACCGCCCGAGCTTGTGCAGTGGGGTGACACTTCCTATGGATGCGTTTGTCTGGGACACGTGATGCGTCCACGACTTCCCACGTACTGCAGGATGCACACTCCACTTGGCCAAGCTGCCCTGCCATCTCGTACCTCTAAGAACTATTTATTACTCTTGAGAGTAAGTAGAGTAAATTACTAGTGACTTAACTTTACTACACCCATGCTAACTTTACCTTACTTTATTTCACTCAGACTTGATTTAACTTTACTTCCCTATGGCTAGTGTTCCTTACTGAAGTCCAAGTAGCTACGACTTTATGAATGATATGTTTTTCTAGTTTTAAGCAATTTAAACACACTCCCTAACAGCAGCTTCTCACCAACCAATGAGCTTGCAGTTTCCCTGTGATGTCAGTCCTGGATTTTTTTCAAACTCAGCCCCCTGCCTGAGTGTCCCTCGAGTGAATCTCCGAGCCTCACCTCTATTTATCTGCTGCCCTGGTAGAGGTGTCCCTCGCAGGTCTGGCTGTCCCCACTCCCAGAAGGCGAGTGAAGGCCCCAAGCCTCGCCCTCCATTTATCCACTGCCCGAGTAGAGGAGTCCCTCGCAGGCCTGGCTTTCTTTGCTCCTGGAAGGATGTTTCCTCTCGTGGGAGAATCTAGAACTAGGAGGGGGGGGTCACTGTTACAAAATAAAGTGTCGCTCATTTAAGCCAGAGATGAGGAGAAATGTTTTCTCCGAGGGTTGTGACTCTTTGGAACTCTCTTCCTCAAAAGGCGGTGGAAGCAGAAGTAGATAGATCCTTGATTAACAACGGGGTGAAAGGTTATCGGGGATAGGCGGGAGCCTATCAGCCGTGATCTTATTGAATGGTGGAGCAGGCTCGAGGGGCTGAGTGGCCGAGTCCTGCTCCTAGTTTGCATGTGTAACGCTACCACCGTGCTAAACGGGACAGATTTCAAACAGACTGGACATCCGTGAGGCACTGTGGGCCACCAGCAGCAGCAGAATTGCACTCGAACACAATCTGTAACCTCATGGCCCAGCATATCCCCCACTCTACCATTGCCACCAGGCCAGGGGATCAACCCTGTTCAATGAAGAGCGCAGGAGGACATGCCAGGAGCAGCACCAGGCATACCTAACAATGAGGTGTCAACTTGGTGAAGCTATAACACAGCTTGCGTGCCAAACAGCATAAGCAACAAGTGATAGACAGTCAGAGCTAAGAGATCCCACAACCAACGGACCAGAGCTAAGCTCTGCTGTCCTGCCACATCCAGTCGTGAATGGTGGGGGACAATTAAACAACTCACTGGAAGAGGAGACTCCACCAATATCCCCAGCCTCAATGATGGGGGAGTCCAGCACATCAGTGCAAAAGATCAGCCTGAAGCATTTGTTACAATCTTCAGCCAGGAGTGACGAGTGGATGATCCATCTCGGCCTCCTCTGGAGCTCCCCAGAATCACAGACGCTCGTCTTCAGCCAATTCGATTCACACCACGTGAGATCAAGAAATGGCTGAAGGCACCGGATACTGCAAAGGCTTTGGGCCCTGACAATATTCCAGCAATAGAACTGAAGACTTGTGCTCCAGAACTTGCCGCGCCCCTAGCCAAGCTGTTCCAGTACAGCTACAACACTGACATCTACCCGGCTATGTGGAAAA
The DNA here is from genome assembly GCA_026770705.1 of Isurus oxyrinchus. Classification (NCBI taxonomy): domain Eukaryota; kingdom Metazoa; phylum Chordata; class Chondrichthyes; order Lamniformes; family Lamnidae; genus Isurus; species Isurus oxyrinchus. Next base: position 56,488 of record JANJGN010002047.1, read on the forward strand.
TTGTCCAAGTACGTCCTGTACACAAAAAGCTGGACAAATGCAACCCGGCCAATTACCGCCCCATCAGTCTACTCTCCATCATCAATAGAGTGATGGAAGGAGTCATCAACAGTGCTATCAAGCAGCACTTGCTTAGCAATAACCTGCTCAGTGACACCCAGTTTGGGTTCTGCCAGGGCCACTCAGCTCCTGACCTCATTACAGCCTTGGTTCAAACATGGACAAAAGAGGTGACTCCCGAGGTGAGGTGAGAGCGACTGACCTTAACATCAAGGCCGCATTTGACCGAGTGTGTGGCATCAAGGAGCCCCAGAAAAACTGGAGCCGACGGGAATCAGGGGGAAAACTCTCCGCTGGTTGGAGTCATACCCAGCACAAAGGAAGATGGTTGTGGTTGTTGGAGGTCAGTCATCTCAGCCCCAGGACATCACTGCAGGAGTTCCTCAGGGTAGTGTCCTCGGCCCAGCCATCTTCAGCTGCTTCATCAATGACCTTCCCTCCATCATAAGGTCAGAAGTGGGGATGTTCGCTGATGATTGCACAATGTTCAGCACCATTCGCCACTCCTCAGATACTGAAGCAGCCCCTGTCCAAATGCAGCAAGACCTGGACAATATCCAGGTTGGGCTGAGAAGTGGTGAGTAACATTCACACCACACAAGTGCCAGGCAATGACCATCTCCAACAAGAGAGAATCTAACCATCGCCCCTTGACATTCAATGGCATTACCATTGCTGAATCCCCCCAGTATCAACATCCTGGGGGTTACCATTGACCAGAAACTGAACTGGACCAGCCATATAAATACTGTGGCTACAAGAGCAGGTCAGAGGCTGGGAATTCTCCAAGTAACTCACCTCCTGACTCCCCAAAGCCTGTCCACCATCTACAAGGCACAAGTCAGGAGTGTGATGGGATACTCCCCACTTGCCTGGGTGAGTGCAGCTCCCACAACACTCAAGAAGCTCGACACCATCCAGGACAAAGCAGCCCCGCTTGATCAGCCCCCCATCCACAAACATTCACTCCCTCCACCACCGACGCACAGTAGCAGCAGTGTGTGTACCATCTACAAGATGCACTGCAGCAACTCACCAAGGCTCCTTCGACAGCGCTGCCCAAACCCACCGCCTCTACCATCTAGAAGGACAAGGGCAGCAGACACATGGGGAACACCAGCACCTGGAAGTTCCCCTCTGAGCCGCTTACCATCCCGACTTGGAAATATATCGGCCGTTCCTTCAGTGTCGCTGACCCTGGAACTCCCTCCCTAACAGCGCCGTGGGTGTACCTACACCACACGGGGACAGCAGCGGCTCAAGAAGGCGGCTCACCCACCACCTTCTCAAGGGGGCAATTAGGGATGGGCAATAAACGCTGGGGCCCGGCCAGCGACGCCCACATTCCCAGAATGAATTTTTAAAAATTAACGCTGGTTAACGTACCATTAGTACAAGGAACTCAGGAAGTTAGCACGCAGCTACAGCAAGCAATGAGGAAGGCAAGTAGAACGTTGGCTTTTATTGCAAAAGGACTGGAGTACAGGAGTAAGGAAGACTTTTAATTGGATGGGGCTTTGGTGAGAGAGCACCTGGACTAGTGTGCACAGTTTTGGACTTGGTATTAGAACGTGGGAGCAGGATTAGGCCCATCATGCCAGTTCCATCATTCATTTGGATCCTGGCTGATCCTCTACTTCCACATCACTTTCCCACAACACCTTTTAAGGAAGGATATCCTGGCATTGGAGGCGGTACAGCGAAGGTTCACTCGATCGGTCCCCGGGATGAGGGGAAAGGAAGGGATGGTGTCCGATGGGGAGAGGCTGAGTGAATTGGGTCTGTATTCTCTGGAGTTGTGAACAATGAGAGTCGATCTCATTGAAACCTGCCCCATTTTGAAAGGGTTTGACAGGGTGGACACAGAGGTTGTGTCTCCCCCCCACCCCCCCCCCCAACACCAGCTGGGGTATCGGGAACATGGTGGGGGGGTGCGGGGAGGGGGCACAGTCTCAGGATAAGGGGTCGGCCATTTTGGACTGAGCCGAGGGGAAATTGCTTCACTCGGAGGGTTGTCAATCTTAGGGATTCTCACTCCAGAGGGTTGTGTATACACTTGTTGAGTATAGGCAAGACTGGGATCAATAGACTTTTAGCCTCTCAGGGAACCGAGGGATACAGGGAGCGGGCGGAGGAAGCAGTTGAGGCAGAAGGTCAGCCACAATCGTATGGAATGGGGGAGCAGGCATGAGGGGCCGAATGGTCTTCTCCTATTTATGTGAATCTCGCCGCTCAACTTGACGTGCTGTGTTCTGAGAGGAAAGGATTTCTCCAACAAACCACTTTCTTATCTTGCCTCCCCCACACCTGATCCCTGACAGGATTTCGGACCGGGGCGGAGGGATTCCACATAAATGTTTGGACAAAGTCATGGATTACCACTTCACCACAGCAGAGTCCAGCACTCAGGAGCTGCAGAACAACACCATCCTGGGGAACATGGTGGACATGGTCAACAGTGGGCAGTCCAACCCTATGCACGGGTATGTGACCCAGCTTCCTTCCCGTTCACTCCCACTGCACACAATCCCAATGGACCCAAACCCCTTCCCGTTCCCTCCCACTGTACACAATCCCAATGCCCTTCCCGTTCACTCCCACCGTACACAATCCCAATGGACCCAAACCCCTTCCTGTTCACTCCCACCGTACACAATCCCAATGGACCCAAACCCCTTCCCATTCACTCCCAATGTACACAATCCCAATGGACCCAAACCCCTTCCCGTTCACTCCCAATGTACACAATCCCAATGCCCTTCCCGTTCACTCCCACCGTACACAATCCCAATGGACCCAAACCCCTTCCCATTAACTCCCACTGTACACAATCCCAATGGACCCAAACCCCTTCCCGTTCACTCCCACTGTACACAATCCCAATGGACACAAACCCCTTCACGTTCACTCCCACTGTACACAATCCCAATGGACACAAACCCCTTCCTGTTCAATCCCACCGTACACAATCCCAATGGACCCAAACCCCTTCCCGTTCACTCCCACTGTACACAATCCCAATGGACCCAAACCCCTTCCCGTTCACTCCCTCTGTACACAATCCCAATGGACCCATACCCCTTCCCGTTCACTCCCACTGTACACAATCCCAATGGACCCAAACCCCTTCCCGTTCACTCCCACTGTACACAATCCCAATGGACCCAAACCCCTTCCCGCTCACTCCCACTGTACACAATCCCAATGGACCCAAACCCCTTCCCATTCACTCCCACAGTACAGAATCCCAATGGACCCAAACCCCTTCCCATTCACTCCCACTGTACACAATCCCAATGGACCCAAACCCCTTCCCATTCACTCCCACTGTACACAATCCCAATCCCAAACCCCTTCCCGTTCACACCCACTGTACACAATCCCAATGGACCCAAACCCCTTCCCGTTCCACTCCCACTGTACACAATCCCAATGGACCCAAACCCCTTCCCGTTCACTCCCAATGTACACAATCCCAATGGACCCAAACCCCTTCCCGTTCACTCCCAATGTACACAATCCCAATGGACCCAAACCCCTTCCCATTCACTCCCACTGTACACAATCCCAATGGACCCAAACCCTTTCCCGTTCACTCCCAATGTACACAATCCCAATGCCCTTCCCATTCACTCCCACCGTACACAATCCCAATGGACCCAAACCCCTTCCCCTTAACTCCCACTGTACACAATCCCAATGGACCCAAACCCCTTCCCGTTCACTCCCACTGTACACAATCCCAATGGACACAAACCCCTTCACGTTCACTCCCACTGTACACAATCCCAATGGACACAAACCCCTTCCTGTTCAATCCCACCGTACACAATCCCAATGGACCCAAACCCCTTCCCGTTCACTCCCACTGTACACAATCCCAATGGACCCAAACCCCTTCCCGTTCACTCCCTCTGTACACAATCCCAATGGACCCATACCCCTTCCCGTTCACTCCCACTGTACACAATCCCAATGGACCCAAACCCCTTCCCGTTCACTCCCACTGTACACAATCCCAATGGACCCAAACCCCTTCCCGCTCACTCCCACTGTACACAATCCCAATGGACCCAAACCCCTTCCCATTCACTCCCACAGTACAGAATCCCAATGGACCCAAACCCCTTCCCATTCACTCCCACTGTACACAATCCCAATGGACCCAAACCCCTTCCCATTCACTCCCACTGTACACAATCCCAATCCCAAACCCCTTCCCGTTCACACCCACTGTACACAATCCCAATGGACCCAAACCCCTTCCCGTTCCACTCCCACTGTACACAATCCCAATGGACCCAAACCCCTTCCCGTTCACTCCCACTGTACACAATCCCAATGGACCCAAACCCCTTCCCGTTCACTCCCACCGTACACAATCCCAATGGACCCAAACCCCTTCCCATTCACTCCCACTGTACACAATCCCAATGGACCCAAACCCCTTCCCATTCACTCCCACTGTACACAATCCCAATGGACCCAAACCCCTTCCCGCTCACTCCCACTGTACAGAATCCCAATGCCCTTCCCGTTCGCTCCCACCGTACACAATCCCAATGGACCCAAACCCCTTCACGTTCACTGCCACTGTACACAATCCCAATGGACCCAAACCCTTTCCCGTTCACTCCCAATGTACACAATCCCAATGGACCCAAACCCCTTCCCGTTCACTCCCACCGTACACAATCCCAATGGACCCAAACCCCTTCCCATTCACTCCCACTGTACACAATCCCAATGGACCCAAACCCCTTCCCGCTCACTCCCACTGTACAGAATCCCAATGCCCTTCCCGTTCACTCCCACCGTACACAATCCCAATGGACCCAAACCCCTTCCCATTCACTCCCACTGTACACAATCCCAATGGACCCAAACCCTTTCCCGTTCACTCCCAATGTACACAATCCCAATGCCCTTCCCGTTCACTCCCACCGTACACAATCCCAATGGACCCAAACCCCTTCCCATTAACTCCCACTGTACACAATCCCAATGGACCCAAACCCCTTCCCGTTCACTCCCACTGTACACAATCCCAATGGACACAAACCCCTTCACGTTCACTCCCACTGTACACAATCCCAATGGACACAAACCCCTTCCTGTTCAATCCCACCGTACACAATCCCAATGGACCCAAACCCCTTCCCGTTCACTCCCACTGTACACAATCCCAATGGACCCAAACCCCTTCCCGTTCACTCCCTCTGTACACAATCCCAATGGACCCATACCCCTTCCCGTTCACTCCCACTGTACACAATCCCAATGGACCCAAACCCCTTCCCGTTCACTCCCACTGTACACAATCCCAATGGACCCAAACCCCTTCCTGCTCACTCCCACTGTACACAATCCCAATGGACCCAAACCCCTTCCCATTCACTCCCACAGTACAGAATCCCAATGGACCCAAACCCCTTCCCATTCACTCCCACTGTACACAATCCCAATGGACCCAAACCCCTTCCCATTCACTCCCACTGTACACAATCCCAATCCCAAACCCCTTCCCGTTCACACCCACTGTACACAATCCCAATGGACCCAAACCCCTTCCCGTTCCACTCCCACTGTACACAATCCCAATGGACCCAAACCCCTTCCCGTTCACTCCCACCGTACACAATCCCAATGGACCCAAACCCCTTCCCGTTCACTCCCAATGTACACAATCCCAATGGACCCAAACCCCTTCCCGTTCACTCCCACCGTACACAATCCCAATGGACCCAAACCCCTTCCCATTCACTCCCACTGTACACAATCCCAATGGACCCAAACCCCTTCCCGCTCACTCCCACTGTACAGAATCCCAATGCCCTTCCCGTTCACTCCCACCGTACACAATCCCAATGGACCCAAACCCCTTCCCATTCACTCCCTCTGTACACAATCCCAATGGACCCAAACCCTTTCCCGTTCACTCCCAATGTACACAATCCCAATGCCCTTCCCGTTCACTCCCACCGTACACAATCCCAATGGACCCAAACCCCTTCCCATTAACTCCCACTGTACACAATCCCAATGGACCCAAACCCCTTCCCATTCACTCCCACTGTACACAATCCCAATGGACACAAACCCCTTCACGTTCACTCCCACTGTACACAATCCCAATGGACACAAACCCCTTCCCGTTCACTCCCACTGTACACAATCCCAATGGACCCAAACCCCTTCCTGTTCACTCCCACTGTACACAATCCCAATGCCCTTCCCGTTCACTCCCACTGTACACAATCCCAATGGACCCAAACCCCTTCCCGTTCACTCCCACTGTACACAATCCCAATGGACACAAACCCCTTCACGTTCACTCCCACTGTACACAATCCCAATGGACACAAACCCCTTCCTGTTCAATCCCACCGTACACAATCCCAATGGACCCAAACCCCTTCCCGTTCACTCCCACTGTACACAATCCCAATGGACCCAAACCCCTTCCCGTTCACTCCCTCTGTACACAATCCCAATGGACCCATACCCCTTCCCGTTCACTCCCACTGTACACAATCCCAATGGACCCAAACCCCTTCCCGTTCACTCCCACTGTACACAATCCCAATGGACCCAAACCCCTTCCCGCTCACTCCCACTGTACACAATCCCAATGGACCCAAACCCCTTCCCATTCACTCCCACAGTACAGAATCCCAATGGACCCAAACCCCTTCCCATTCACTCCCACTGTACACAATCCCAATGGACCCAAACCCCTTCCCATTCACTCCCACTGTACACAATCCCAATCCCAAACCCCTTCCCGTTCACACCCACTGTACACAATCCCAATGGACCCAAACCCCTTCCCGTTCCACTCCCACTGTACACAATCCCAATGGACCCAAACCCCTTCCCGTTCACTCCCAATGTACACAATCCCAATGGACCCAAACCCCTTCCCGTTCACTCCCAATGTACACAATCCCAATGGACCCAAACCCCTTCCCATTCACTCCCACTGTACACAATCCCAATGGACCCAAACCCTTTCCCGTTCACTCCCAATGTACACAATCCCAATGCCCTTCCCATTCACTCCCACCGTACACAATCCCAATGGACCCAAACCCCTTCCCCTTAACTCCCACTGTACACAATCCCAATGGACCCAAACCCCTTCCCGTTCACTCCCACTGTACACAATCCCAATGGACACAAACCCCTTCACGTTCACTCCCACTGTACACAATCCCAATGGACACAAACCCCTTCCTGTTCAATCCCACCGTACACAATCCCAATGGACCCAAACCCCTTCCCGTTCACTCCCACTGTACACAATCCCAATGGACCCAAACCCCTTCCCGTTCACTCCCTCTGTACACAATCCCAATGGACCCATACCCCTTCCCGTTCACTCCCACTGTACACAATCCCAATGGACCCAAACCCCTTCCCGTTCACTCCCACTGTACACAATCCCAATGGACCCAAACCCCTTCCCGCTCACTCCCACTGTACACAATCCCAATGGACCCAAACCCCTTCCCATTCACTCCCACAGTACAGAATCCCAATGGACCCAAACCCCTTCCCATTCACTCCCACTGTACACAATCCCAATGGACCCAAACCCCTTCCCATTCACTCCCACTGTACACAATCCCAATCCCAAACCCCTTCCCGTTCACACCCACTGTACACAATCCCAATGGACCCAAACCCCTTCCCGTTCCACTCCCACTGTACACAATCCCAATGGACCCAAACCCCTTCCCGTTCACTCCCACTGTACACAATCCCAATGGACCCAAACCCCTTCCCGTTCACTCCCACCGTACACAATCCCAATGGACCCAAACCCCTTCCCATTCACTCCCACTGTACACAATCCCAATGGACCCAAACCCCTTCCCATTCACTCCCACTGTACACAATCCCAATGGACCCAAACCCCTTCCCGCTCACTCCCACTGTACAGAATCCCAATGCCCTTCCCGTTCGCTCCCACCGTACACAATCCCAATGGACCCAAACCCCTTCACGTTCACTGCCACTGTACACAATCCCAATGGACCCAAACCCTTTCCCGTTCACTCCCAATGTACACAATCCCAATGGACCCAAACCCCTTCCCGTTCACTCCCACCGTACACAATCCCAATGGACCCAAACCCCTTCCCATTCACTCCCACTGTACACAATCCCAATGGACCCAAACCCCTTCCCGCTCACTCCCACTGTACAGAATCCCAATGCCCTTCCCGTTCACTCCCACCGTACACAATCCCAATGGACCCAAACCCCTTCCCATTCACTCCCACTGTACACAATCCCAATGGACCCAAACCCTTTCCCGTTCACTCCCAATGTACACAATCCCAATGCCCTTCCCGTTCACTCCCACCGTACACAATCCCAATGGACCCAAACCCCTTCCCATTAACTCCCACTGTACACAATCCCAATGGACCCAAACCCCTTCCCGTTCACTCCCACTGTACACAATCCCAATGGACACAAACCCCTTCACGTTCACTCCCACTGTACACAATCCCAATGGACACAAACCCCTTCCTGTTCAATCCCACCGTACACAATCCCAATGGACCCAAACCCCTTCCCGTTCACTCCCACTGTACACAATCCCAATGGACCCAAACCCCTTCCCGTTCACTCCCTCTGTACACAATCCCAATGGACCCATACCCCTTCCCGTTCACTCCCACTGTACACAATCCCAATGGACCCAAACCCCTTCCCGTTCACTCCCACTGTACACAATCCCAATGGACCCAAACCCCTTCCTGCTCACTCCCACTGTACACAATCCCAATGGACCCAAACCCCTTCCCATTCACTCCCACAGTACAGAATCCCAATGGACCCAAACCCCTTCCCATTCACTCCCACTGTACACAATCCCAATGGACCCAAACCCCTTCCCATTCACTCCCACTGTACACAATCCCAATCCCAAACCCCTTCCCGTTCACACCCACTGTACACAATCCCAATGGACCCAAACCCCTTCCCGTTCCACTCCCACTGTACACAATCCCAATGGACCCAAACCCCTTCCCGTTCACTCCCACCGTACACAATCCCAATGGACCCAAACCCCTTCCCGTTCACTCCCAATGTACACAATCCCAATGGACCCAAACCCCTTCCCGTTCACTCCCACCGTACACAATCCCAATGGACCCAAACCCCTTCCCATTCACTCCCACTGTACACAATCCCAATGGACCCAAACCCCTTCCCGCTCACTCCCACTGTACAGAATCCCAATGCCCTTCCCGTTCACTCCCACCGTACACAATCCCAATGGACCCAAACCCCTTCCCATTCACTCCCTCTGTACACAATCCCAATGGACCCAAACCCTTTCCCGTTCACTCCCAATGTACACAATCCCAATGCCCTTCCCGTTCACTCCCACCGTACACAATCCCAATGGACCCAAACCCCTTCCCATTAACTCCCACTGTACACAATCCCAATGGACCCAAACCCCTTCCCATTCACTCCCACTGTACACAATCCCAATGGACACAAACCCCTTCACGTTCACTCCCACTGTACACAATCCCAATGGACACAAACCCCTTCCCGTTCACTCCCACTGTACACAATCCCAATGGACCCAAACCCCTTCCTGTTCACTCCCACTGTACACAATCCCAATGCCCTTCCCGTTCACTCCCACTGTACACAATCCCAATGGACCCAAACCCCTTCCCGTTCACTCCCACTGTACACAATCCCAATGGACCCAAACCCCTTCCCGTTCACTCCCTCTGTACACAATCCCAATGGACCCATACCCCTTCCCGTTCACTCCCACTGTACACAATCCCAATGGACCCAAACCCCTTCCCGTTCACTCCTACTGTACACAATCCCAATGGACCCAAACCCCTTCCCGTTCACTCCCACTGTACACAATCCCAATGACCCAAACCCCTTCCCGTTCACTCCCACTGTATACAATCCCATGGACCCAAACCCCTTCCCATTCACTCCCACAGTACAGAATCCCAATGGACCCAAACCCCTTCCCATTCACTCCCACTGTACACAATCCCAATCCCAAACCCCTTCCCGTTCACACCCACTGTACACAATCCCAATGGACCCAAACCCCTTCCCGTTCACTTCCACCGTACACAATCCCAATGGACACAAACCCCTTCACGTTCACTCCCACTGTACACAATCCCAATGGACACAAACCCCTTCCCGTTCACTCCCACTGTACACAATCCCAATGGACCCAAACCCCTTCCTGTTCACTCCCACTGTACACAATCCCAATGCCCTTCCCGTTCACTCCCACTGTACACAATCCCAATGGACCCAAACCCCTTCCCGTTCACTCCCACTGTACACAATCCCAATGGACCCAAACCCCTTCCCGTTCACTCCCTCTGTACACAATCCCAATGGACCCATACCCCTTCCCGTTCACTCCCACTGTACACAATCCCAATGGACCCAAACCCCTTCCCGTTCACTCCTACTGTACACAATCCCAATGGACCCAAACCCCTTCCCGTTCACTCCCACTGTACACAATCCCAATGACCCAAACCCCTTCCCGTTCACTCCCACTGTATACAATCCCATGGACCCAAACCCCTTCCCATTCACTCCCACAGTACAGAATCCCAATGGACCCAAACCCCTTCCCATTCACTCCCACTGTACACAATCCCAATCCCAAACCCCTTCCCGTTCACACCCACTGTACACAATCCCAATGGACCCAAACCCCTTCCCGTTCACTTCCACCGTACACAATCCCAATGGACCCAAACCCCTTCCCGTTCACTCCCATTGTACACAATCCCAATGGACCCACACCCCTTCCCGTTCACTCCCACTGTACACAATCCCAACGGACCCAAACCCCTTCCCGCTCACTCCCACTGTACACAATCCCAATGGACACAAACCCCTTCCCGCTCACTCCCACTGTACACAATCCCAATGGACCCAAACCCCTTCCCGTTCACTCCCACTGTACACAATCCCAATGGACCCAAACCCCTTCCCATTCACTCCCACTGTACACAATCCCAATCCCAAACCCCTTCCCGTTCACTCCCACCGTACACAATCCCAATGGACCCAAACCCCTTCCCGTTCACTCCCAATGTACACAATCCCAATGGACCCAAACCCCTTCCCGTTCACTCCCACCGTACACAATCCCAATGGACCCAAACCCCTTCCCATTCACTCCCACTGTACACAATCCCAATGGACCCAAACCCCTTCCCGCTCACTCCCACTGTACAGAATCCCAATGCCCTTCCCGTTCACTCCCACCGTACACAATCCCAATGGACCCAAACCCCTTCCCATTCACTCCCTCTGTACACAATCCCAATGGACCCAAACCCTTTCCCGTTCACTCCCAATGTACACAATCCCAATGCCCTTCCCGTTCACTCCCACCGTACACAATCCCAATGGACCCAAACCCCTTCCCATTAACTCCCACTGTACACAATCCCAATGGACCCAAACCCCTTCCCATTCACTCCCACTGTACACAATCCCAATGGACACAAACCCCTTCCCGTTCACTCCCACTGTACACAATCCCAATGGACCCAAACCCCTTCCTGTTCACTCCCACTGTACACAATCCCAATGCCCTTCCCGTTCACTCCCACTGTACACAATCCCAATGGACCCAAACCCCTTCCCGTTCACTCCCACTGTACACAATCCCAATGGACCCAAACCCCTTCCCGTTCACTCCCTCTGTACACAATCCCAATGGACCCATACCCCTTCCCGTTCACTCCCACTGTACACAATCCCAATGGACCCAAACCCCTTCCCGTTCACTCCTACTGTACACAATCCCAATGGACCCAAACCCCTTCCCGTTCACTCCCACTGTACACAATCCCAATGACCCAAACCCCTTCCCGTTCACTCCCACTGTATACAATCCCATGGACCCAAACCCCTTCCCATTCACTCCCACAGTACAGAATCCCAATGGACCCAAACCCCTTCCCATTCACTCCCACTGTACACAATCCCAATCCCAAACCCCTTCCCGTTCACACCCACTGTACACAATCCCAATGGACCCAAACCCCTTCCCGTTCACTTCCACCGTACACAATCCCAATGGACACAAACCCCTTCACGTTCACTCCCACTGTACACAATCCCAATGGACACAAACCCCTTCCCGTTCACTCCCACTGTACACAATCCCAATGGACCCAAACCCCTTCCTGTTCACTCCCACTGTACACAATCCCAATGCCCTTCCCGTTCACTCCCACTGTACACAATCCCAATGGACCCAAACCCCTTCCCGTTCACTCCCACTGTACACAATCCCAATGGACCCAAACCCCTTCCCGTTCACTCCCTCTGTACACAATCCCAATGGACCCATACCCCTTCCCGTTCACTCCCACTGTACACAATCCCAATGGACCCAAACCCCTTCCCGTTCACTCCTACTGTACACAATCCCAATGGACCCAAACCCCTTCCCGTTCACTCCCACTGTACACAATCCCAATGACCCAAACCCCTTCCCGTTCACTCCCACTGTATACAATCCCATGGACCCAAACCCCTTCCCATTCACTCCCACAGTACAGAATCCCAATGGACCCAAACCCCTTCCCATTCACTCCCACTGTACACAATCCCAATCCCAAACCCCTTCCCGTTCACACCCACTGTACACAATCCCAATGGACCCAAACCCCTTCCCGTTCACTTCCACCGTACACAATCCCAATGGACCCAAACCCCTTCCCGTTCACTCCCATTGTACACAATCCCAATGGACCCACACCCCTTCCCGTTCACTCCCACTGTACACAATCCCAACGGACCCAAACCCCTTCCCGCTCACTCCCACTGTACACAATCCCAATGGACACAAACCCCTTCCCGCTCACTCCCACTGTACACAATCCCAATGGACCCAAACCCCTTCCCGTTCACTCCCACTGTACACAATCCCAATGGACCCAAACCCCTTCCCATTCACTTCCACCGTACACAATCCCAATGGACCCAAACCCCTTCCCGTTCACTCCCATTGTACACAATCCCAATGGACCCACACCCCTTCCCGTTCACTCCCACTGTACACAATCCCAACGGACCCAAACCCCTTCCCGCTCACTCCCACTGTACACAATCCCAATGGACACAAACCCCTTCCCGCTCACTCCCACTGTACACAATCCCAATGGACCCAAACCCCTTCCCGTTCACTCCCACTGTACACAATCCCAATGGACCCAAACCCCTTCCCGTTCACACCCACTGTACACAATCCCAATGGACCCAAACCCCTTCCCGTTCACTCCCACTGTACACAATCCCAATGGACCCAAACCCCTTCCCGTTCACTCCCACTGTACACAATCCCAATGGACCCAAACACCTTCCCGTTCACTCCCACTGTACACAATCCCAATGGACCCAAACCCCTTCCCGTTCACTCCCACTGTACACAATCCCAATGGACTCAAACCCCTTCCCGATCACTCCCCCTGTACACAATCCCAATGGACCCAAACCCCTTCCCGTTCACTCCCACTGTACACAATCCCAATGGACCCAAACCCCTTCCTGTTCACTCCCACTGTACACAATCCCAATGGACCCAAACACCTTCCCGTTCACTCCCACTGTACACAATCCCAATGGACCCAAACCCCTTCCCGTTCACTCCCACTGTACACAATCCCAATGACCCAAACCCCTTCCCGTTCACTCCCACTGTACACAATCCCAATGGACCCAAACCCCTTCCCGTTCATTCCCAGTGTACACAATCCCAATGGACACAAACCCCTTCCCGTTCACTCCCACTGTACACAATCCCATTCCCAAACCCCTTCCCGTTCACTCCCACTGTACACAATCCCAATGGACCCAAACCCCTTCCCGCTCACTCCCACCGTACACAATCCCAATGGACCCGAACCCCTTCCCGTTCACTCCCTCTGTACACAATCCCAATGGACCCAAACCCCTTCCCGTTCACTCCCACTGTACACAATCCCAATGACCCAAACCCCTTCCCGTTCACTCCCACTGTACACAATTCGAATGGACCCAAACCCCTTCCCGTTCACTCCCACTGTACACAATCCCAATGGACCCAAACCCCTTCCCGTTCACTCCCACCGTACACAATCCCAATGGACCCAAACCCCTTCCCGTTCACTCCCACTGTACACAATCCCAATGGACCCAAACCCCTTCCCGTTCACTCCCACTGTACACAATCCCAATGGACCCACACCCCTTCCTGTTCACTCCCACTGTACACAATCCCAATGGACCCAAACCCCTTCCCGTTCACTCCCACTGTACACAATCCCAATGGACCCAAACACCTTCCCGTTCACTCCCACTGTACACAATCCCAATGGACCCAAACCCCTTCCCGTTCACTCCCACTGTACACAATCCCAATGGACCCAAACCCCTTCCCGTTCACTCCCACTGTACACAATCCCAATGGACCCAAACCCCTTCCCGCTCACTCCCACTGTACACAATCCCAATGGACCCACACCCCTTCCCGCTCACTCCCACCGCTCAATCGTATTGTCCGGTTCAAAAAAAAAAAGAAATTCCGAAGCTGACGTCTCGCTTCTGTTTATTTTGCCGGTAGTTTTGGATTTGGTCTGCCCACCTCCCGTGCCTATGCCGAGTACCTGAGCGGCTCGCTGATGGTCCAGTCCCTTCAGGGCATTGGGACTGACGTCTACCTGCGCCTGAGACACATCGATGGAAAGGAGGAGAGTTTCCGGATTTGAAGGGGTCGCCGAGCGACCGGGGCCTGGCCGGGCCGACGGCGGGGGTGGGGAGGTGCGGTGGTGGTAGGTGGTGGTAGGTGCTGTGGGGCGTTTGGGGAGGAGGAGGGGGGAGGGGGTGCAGAAACTATAGCGTGGAAAATAAAATGAGCGGGAAGAGGGGGCGGGGTGGAGAGAGAGAGAGAGAGTTTACGATGTGGCCATAGCTGCTGTGGCCTCGTCACCCGTGGGACTGTTTTCTCCGTTGCGCGATTTGGCGTTTGTCAGCCTCTTGGCCGTCTTGAAGCGGGCCCCCCCCCCCCCGCCACCCCTCACCATTTACCGCTCCAATTAACCTGTCCAGGTTACCAGGGACCACACGACACGCCGTGCTTTGTCAACTTCGGATCCTCCGGAAATTTCCGGACCACTCCCCACCCCACCCCCCTTCCCCCGCCTTCAACTCTCGGGTGGCCAACCCGGCGGCCATTTTGAAATCCGGGGATCATTCCACCCCATCCCCCCCCCCATCCCCCACAACCAACGCGCTGCTGCCGTTCAGGGACCATTGCCCTCTCGTTGACGCATCGTCATGGCGGAGGGTGGAGCGAAGTGGGGGGGGGGGGGTGGGGGGCATTTTAGAAATTTCCGGATCCTTCCTCTCCAACGCGATTTGGAAATTTCGAACTCACAACACTCCAATGAAAGTCGGCAGCCGTTTGACGAGGGCCGCCCCGTAAGATGTTTGGGCCAAGGCGGAAGCCATTTTGTTGCGTGGCGACCTCTGATTTAGGGTCACACCATTTGGCATGAATCAGTCTCTCTGTCTCTCTCTCTCCTTCTCTCTCCCTGTCCAGCGTGTCACAACCATCTATTGTCAGTGTTCTTTTTACTTGAAGCTTCTGATTGCTTGCGAGCAGCTTAGGACGTTTTTTGGTCTTGAACTGGGTGGGATCTCTCTGCCAGCGGCTGGTAGGCAAGTCAAGGGTTTGGTGGTGGCCGTGGGCTGGCCTCCTCTCAGTGGAGCTCGCGCTGCACCCCAGCTGAGCTTGGGCGTTGCCATGGGAACAACCGACGGGCAGGCCCAGCTTCCGGACCCTTCCAGACCATCGCGTCCTCGAGCTGGGCCAGGAATCCGGTCCCTCGAGGTAATCGACGTGAGTGGTACGTCGGGGTCAGCACTGAGGGAGAGCCGCACTGTCGGAGGGTCAGTACTGAGGGAGCGCCGCACTGTCGGAGTGTCAGTGCTGAGGGAGAGCCGCACTGTCGGAGGGACAGTACTGAGGGAGAGCCGCACTGTCGGAGGGTCAGTACTGAGGGAGAGCTGCACTGTCGGAGGGACGGTGCTGATGGAGCGCCGCACTGTCGGAGGGTCAGTACTGAGGGAGCGCCGCACTGTCGGAGTGTCAGTACTGAGGGAGAGCCGCACTGTCGGAGTGTCAGTACTGAGGGAGAGCCGTACTGAGGGAGAGCCGCACTGTCGGAGTGTCAGTACTGAGGGAGAGCCGCACTGTTGGAGGGACAGTACTGAGGGAGAGCCGCACTGTCGGAGGGTCAGTACTGAGGGAGAGCCGCACTGTCGGAGGGTCAGTACTGAGGGAGAGCCGCACTGTGAGAGGGTCAGTACTGAGGGAGAGCCGCACTGTCGGATGGTCAGTACTGAGGGAGAGCCACACTGTTGGAGGGTCAGTACTGATGGAGAGCCACACTGTCGGAGTGTCAGTACTGAGGGAGAGCCGCACTGTCGGAGGGTCAGTACTGAGGGAGAGCTGCACTGTCGGAGGGACGGTGCTGAGGGAGAGCCGCACTGTCGGAGGGACGGTGCTGAGGGAGCGCCGCACTGTCGGAGGGTCAGTACTGAGGGAGCGCCGCACTGTCGGAGGGTCAGTACTGAGGGAGCGCCGCACTGTCGGAGGGTCAGTACTGAGGGAGAGCCGCACTGTCGGAGGGTCAGTGCTGAGGGAGCGCCGCACTGTCGGAGGGTCAGCGCCCGAGGGGTGGCGAGGAGGCGGAGGGAGCAGAGCACGAGCTCATGAGGGAGCAGAGGGCCGTTGTACTGCCACCTTCTGTACGAAACTGGAAACCGAAGGCTCTACCTCCCCCTCAGTGCTGGAGTGAAAACTGTACTCTCTCTGGGAGTTTCCTGTGCACAAATGGGCTGCTTTGCTTCCTCTTTATAACAGTGACCTTAGAACACAACAAAGTCCATCATTGGTTGGGGTGACTTTGGAACAGCCACCAATCCTGTTTCTGTTCAGACGTTTCCCAGCGGTTTAACCAGTCATTTTGAAGGAGGTTCCTGGAACACACTCCTCGGAGAGACCACCACCTCACTCGACCAACCCACCCGCCTCGAATCCAGTCTGGGGTGCATTCCGTGGGTCCCAATCCCACAATCTTCAAATTCAACAACCGAGTGGGTAGGATATTAAAGGGTGCCGGGGGGCGGGGGGGAGAGGTGGTGGGATTAGACTGGGTAGGATGTTAAAGGGTGAGGTGGAGAGTGGGATTAGACTGGGTGGGATATTAAAGGGTGCGGGGAGTGAGGGGGAGAGTGGGATTAGACTGGGTGCGATATTAAAGGGTGAGGGGGAGAGTGGGATTAGACTGGGTGAGTTATTAAAGGGTGCGGGGAGTGAGGGAGAGAGTGGGATTAGACTGGGTGCGATATTAAAGGGTGCGGGGAGAGAATGGGATTAGACAGCGTGGAATGTTAAAGGGTGTGGGGAGTGAGGGGGAGAGTGGGATTAAACTGGGTGGGATGTTAAAGTGTGCGGGGAGAGAGTGAGATTAGCCTGGGTGAGATATTAAAGGGTGTGGGGATTGAGGGGGAGAGTGGGATTAGACTGGGTGGGATATTAAAGAGTATGGGGAGTGAGGGGGAGAGTGGGATTAGACTGGATGGGATATTAAAGGGTGTGGGGAATGAGGGGGAGAGTGGGATTAGACTGGGTGCGATTTTAAAGGGTGAGGGGGAGAGTGGGATTAGACTGGATGGGATATTAAAGGGTGTGGGGAATGAGGGGGAGAGTGGGATTAGACTGGGTGGGATATTAAAGCGTGTGGGGAGTGGGATTAGACTGGGTGGGATATTAAATGGTGGGGAGTGAGGGGGAGAGTGGGATTAGACTGGATGGGATATTAAAGGGTGTGGGGAATGAGGGGGAGAGTGGGATTAGACTGGGTGCGATATTAAAGGGTGAGGGGGAGAGTGGGATTAGACTGGATGGGATATTAAAGGGTGTGGGGAATGAGGGGGAGAGTGGGATTAGACTGGGTGGGATATTAAAGCGTGTGGGGAGTGGGATTAGACTGGGTGGGATATTAAATGGTGGGGAGTGAGGGGGAGAGTGGGATTAGACTGGGTGAGATATTAAAGGGTGCGGGGAGTGAGGGGAGAGTGGGGTTAGACTGGGTGGGATATTAAAGGGTGTGGGGAGTGAGGGGGAGTGTGGGATTAGACTGGGTGAGATATTAAAGGGTGGGGAGTGAGGGGGAGAGCAGGATTAGACTGGGTGGGATGTTAAAGGGATTGGGGAGTGAGGGGAGAGTGGGGTTAGACTGGGTGGGATGTTAAAGGGTGCGGGGAGTGAGGGGAGAGTGGGGTTAGACTGGGTGGGATATTAAAGGGTGTGGGGAGTGAGGGGGAGTGTGGGATTAGACTGGGTGAGATATTAAAGGGTGGGGAGTGAGGGGGAGAGTGGGATTAGACTGGGTGGGATATTAAAGGGTGCGGGGAGTGAGGGGAGAGTGGGGTTAGACTGGGTGGGATATTAAAGGGTGCGGGGAGTGAGGGGGAGAGCAGGATTAGACTAGGTGGGATGTTAAAGGGATTGGGGAGTGAGGGGAGAGTGGGGTTAGACTGGGTGGGATGTTAAAGGGTGCGGGGAGTGAGGGGAGAGTGGGGTTAGACTGGGTGGGATATTAAAGGGTGTGGGGAGTGAGGGGGAGAGCAGGATTAGACTGGGTGGGATGTTAAAGGGATTGGGGAGTGAGGGGAGAGTGGGGTTAGACTGGGTGGGATATTAAAGGGTGTGGGGAGTGAGGGGGAGAGCAGGATTAGACTGGGTGGGATATTCAAGGGCGTGGGGAGTGACGGGGCGAGCGGGATTAGACTTGGTGGGATATTAAAGGGTGCGGGGAGAGAGTGGGATTAGACTGGGTGGGATGTTAAAGTGTTTGGGGAGTAAGGGGGAGAGTGGGATTCGACTAGGTGGGATATTAAAGGGTGTGGGGAGTGAGGGGGAGAGTGGGATTAGACTGGGTGGGATATTAAAGGGTGTGGGGAGTAAGAGGGAGAGTGGGATTAGACTGGGGGATGTTAACGGTGCGGGGAGAGTGGGATTAGACTGGGTGGGATATTAAAGGGTGTGGGGAGTAAGAGGGAGAGTAGGATTAGACTGGGTGGGATATTAAAGGGTGTGGGGAGTAAGAGGGAGAGTGGGATTAGACTCGGTGCGATATTAAAGGGTGTGGGGAGTGATGGGGAGAGTGGGATTAGACTGGGTGGGATATTAAAGGGTGCGGGGAGTGAGGGGGAGAGTGGGATTAGACTGGGTGCGATATTAAAGGGTGGGGGGAGTGAGGGGGAGAGTGGGATTAGACTGGGTGAGTTATTAAAGGGTGTGGGGAGTGAGGGGAGAGTGGGATTAGACTGGGTGGGATATTAAAGGGTGTGGGGAGTAAGAGGGAGAGTGGGATTAGACTCGGTGCGATATTAAAGGGTGTGGGGAGTGATGGGGAGAGTGGGATTAGACTGGGTGGGATATTAAAGGGTGCGGGGAGTGAGGGGGAGAGTGGGATTAGACTGGGTGCGATATTAAAGGGTGGGGGGAGTGAGGGGGAGAGTGGGATTAGACTGGGTGAGTTATTAAAGGGTGTGGAGAGTGAGGGGAGAGTGGGATTAGACTGGGTGGGATATTAAAGGGTGTGGGGAGTGAGGGGGAGAGTGGGATTAGACTGCGTGGGATATTAAAGGGTGTGAGGAGTGAGGGGAGAGAGTGGGATTAGCCTGGGTGGGATATTAGAGGGTGCGGGGAGTGAGGCGGAGAGTGTGATTAGACTGGGTGGTATATTAAAGGGTGCAGGTAGTGAGGGGGAGTGTGGGATTAGACTGGGTGGGATATTAAAGGGTGCAGGGAGTGAGGGGGAGAGTGGGATTAGACTGTGTGGGATATTAAAGGGTGCGGGGAGAGAGTAGGATTAGACAGCGTGGGATGTTAAAGGGTGCGGGGAGAGTGGGATTAGACTGGGTGGGATATTAAAGGGTGCGGGGAGTGAGGGGGAGAGTGGGATTAGACTGTGTGGGATGTTAAAGGGTGCGGGCAGAGAGTGGGATTAGACAGGGTGGGATATTAAAGGGTGCGGGGAGTGAGGGGGAGAGTGAGATTAGACTGGGTGGGATATTAAAGGGTGTGGGATTGAGGGGGAGAGTGGGATTAGACTGGGTGGGTTATTAAATGGTGTGGGGAGTGAGGGGGAGAGTGGGATTAGACTGGGTGGGATATTAAATGGTACGGGGAGTGAGGGGAAGAGAGGGATTAGACTGGGTGGGATATTAAAGGGTGTCGGGAGTGAGGGGGAGAGTGGGATTAGACTGGGTGGGATATTAAAGGGTGTGGGGAGTGAGGGGGAGAGTGGGATTAGACTCGGTGGGATATTAAAGGGTGCGGGCAGAGAGTGGGATTAGACTGGGTGGTATATTAAAGGGTGCGGGGAGTGAGGGAGAGAGTGGGATTAGACAGGGTGGGATATTAAAGGGTGTGGGATTGAGGGGGAGAGTGGGATTAGACTGGGTGGGATATTAAATGGTGTGGGGAGTGAGGGAGAGAGTGGGATTAGACTGGGTGGGATATTAAATGGTGTGGGGAGTGAGGGAGAGAGTGGGATTAGACAGGGTGGGATATTAAAGGGTGTGGGATTGAGGGGGAGAGTGGGATTAGACTGGGTGGTATATTAAAGGGTGTGGGGAGTGAGAGAGAGAGTGGGATGAGACTGGGTGGAATATTAAATGGTGTGGGGAGTGAGGGAGAGAGTAGGATTAGACAGGGTGGGATATTAAAGGGTGTGGGATTGAGGGGGAGAGTGGGATTAGACTGGGTGGGATATTAAAAGGTGCGGGGAGTGAGGGGGAGAGTGAGATTAGACTGGGTGGTATATTAAAGGGTGTGGGGAGTGAGAGAGAGAGTGGGATTAGACTGGGTGGTATATTAAAGGGTGTGGGGAGTGAGAGAGAGAGTGGGATTAGACTGGGTGGAATATTAAATGGTGTGGGGAGTGAGGGAGAGAGTGGGATTAGACTGGGTGGGATATTAAAGTGTGCGGACAGAGAGTGGGATTAGACTGGGTGGTATATTAAAGGGTGTGGGGAGTGAGAGAGAGAGTGGGATTGGACAGGGTGGAAGATTAAATGGTGTGGGGAGTGAGGGAGAGAGTAGGATTAGACAGGGTGGGATATTAAAGGGTGTGGGATTGAGGGGGAGAGTGGGATTAGACTGGGTGGGATATTAAATGGTGTGGGGAGTGAGGGAGAGAGTGGGATTAGACTGGGTGGGATGTTAAAGGGTGTGGGGAGTGATGGGGAGAGTGGGATTAGACTGGGTGGGATATTAAATGGTACGGGGAGTGAGGGGAAGAGAGGGATTAGACTGGGTAGGTTATTAAAGGGTGTGGGGAGTGAGGGGGAGAGTGGTATTAGACTGGGTGGGATATTAAAGGGTGCGGGCAGAGTGGGATTAGACTGGGTGGGATATTAAAGGGTGTGGGGAGTGAGGGAGAGAGTAGGATTAGACTGGGTGGGATATTAAAAGGTGCGGGGTGTGAGGGGGAGAGTGGGATTAGACTGGGTGGGATATAAAAGGGTGTGGGGAGTGGAGGAGAGTGGGATTAGACTGGGTAGGTTATTAAAGGGTGTGGGGAGTGAGGGGGAGAGTGGGATTAAACTGGGTAGGATATTAAAGTGTGCGGACAGAGAGTGGGATTAGACTGGGTGGTATATTAAAGGGTGTGGGGAGTGAGAGAGAGAGTGGGATTAGACTGGGTGGGATATTAAAGGGTGCGGACAGAGAGTGGGATTAGACTGGGTGGAATATTAAATGGTGTTGCAAGTGAGGGAGAGAGTGGGATTAGACTGGGTGGGATATTAAACGGTGTGGGGAGTGAGGGGGAGAGTGGGATTAGACTGGATGGGATATTAAAGGGTGTGGGGAATGAGGGGGAGAGTGGGATTAGACTGGGTGGGATATTAAAGCGTGTGGGGAGTGGGATTAGACTGGGTGGGATATTAAATGGCGGGGAGTGAGGGGGAGAGTGGGATTAGACTGGGATATTAAAGGGTGCGGGGAGTGAGGGGAGAGTGGGGTTAGACTGGGTGGGATATTAAAGGGTGTGGGGAGTGAGGGGGAGAGTGGGATTAGACTGGGTGAGATATTAAAGGGTGGGGAGTGAGGGGGAGAGTGGGATTAGACTGGGTGGGATATTAAAGGGTGCGGGGAGTGAGGGGAGAGTGGGGTTAGACTGGGTGGGATATTAAAGGGTGCGGGGAGTGAGGGGGAGAGCAGGATTAGACTGGGTGGGATGTTAAAGGGATTGGGGAGTGAGGGGAGAGTGGGGTTAGACTGGGTGGGATGTTAAAGAGTGAGGGGAGAGTGGGGTTAGACTGGGTGGGATATTAAAGGGTGTGGGGAGTGAGGGGAGAGCAGGATTAGACTGGGTGGGATGTTAAAGGGATTGGGGAGTGAGGGGAGAGTGGGGTTAGACTGGGTGGGATATTAAAGGGTGTGGGGAGTGAGGGGGAGAGCAGGATTAGACTGGGTGGGATATTAAAGGGTGCGGGGAGTGAGGGGGAGAGCAGGATTAGACTGGGTGGGATATTCAAGGGCGTGGGGAGTGACGGGGCGAGCGAGATTAGACTTGGTGGGATATTAAAGGGTGCGGGGAGAGAGTGGGATTAGACTGGGTGGGATGTTAAAGTGTTTGGGGAGTAAGGGGGAGAGTGGGATTAGACTAGTTGGGATATTAAAGGGTGTGGGGAGTGAGGGGGAGAGTGGTATTAGACTGGGTGGGATATTAAAGGGCGTGGGGAGTAAGAGGGAGAGTGGGATTAGACTGGGTGGGATATTAAAGGGTGTGGGGAGTGAGGGGGAGAGTGGGATTAGACTGGGGGATGTTAACGGTGCGGGGAGAGTGGGATTAGACTGGGTGGGATATTAAAGGGTGTGGGGAGTAAGAGGGAGAGTAGGATTAGACTGGGTGGGATATTAAAGGGTGAGGGGGAGAGTGGGATTAGACTGGGTAGGATATTAAAGTGTGCGGACAGAGAGTGGGATTAGACTGGGTGGTATATTAAAGGGTGTGGGGAGTGAGAGAGAGAGTGGGATTAGACTGGGTGGAATATTAAATGGTGTTGCAAGTGAGGGAGAGAGTGGGATTAGACTGGGTGGGATATTAAACGGTGTGGGGAGTGAGGGGGAGAGTCGGATTAGACTGGATGGGATATTAAAGGGTGTGGGGAATGAGGGGGAGAGTGGGATTAGACTGGGTGGGATATTAAAGCGTGTGGGGAGTGGGATTAGACTGGGTGGGATATTAAATGGTGGGGAGTGAGGGGGAGAGTGGGATTAGACTGGGATATTAAAGGGTGCGGGGAGTGAGGGGAGAGTGGGGTTAGACTGGGTGGGATATTAAAGGGTGTGGGGAGTGAGGGGGAGAGTGGGATTAGACTGGGTGAGATATTAAAGGGTGGGGAGTGAGGGGGAGAGTGGGATTAGACTGGGTGGGATATTAAAGGGTGCGGGGAGTGAGGGGAGAGTGGGGTTAGACTGGGTGGGATATTAAAGGGTGCGGGGAGTGAGGGGGAGAGCAGGATTAGACTGGGTGGGATGTTAAAGGGATTGGGGAGTGAGGGGAGAGTGGGGTTAGACTGGGTGGGATGTTAAACGGTGCGGGGAGTGAGGGAAGAGTGGGGTTAGACTGGGTGGGATATTAAAGGGTGTGGGGAGTGAGGGGAGAGCAGGATTAGACTGGGTGGGATGTTAAAGGGATTGGGGAGTGAGGGGAGAGTGGGGTTAGACTGGGTGGGATATTAAAGGGTGTGGGGAGTGAGGGGGAGAGCAGGATTAGACTGGGTGGGATATTAAAGGGCGTGGGGAGTAAGAGGGAGAGTGGGATTAGACTGGGTGGGATATTAAAGGGTGTGGGGAGTGAGGGGGAGAGTGGGATTAGACTGGGGGATGTTAACGGTGCGGGGAGAGTGGGATTAGACTGGGTGGGATATTAAAGGGTGTGGGGAGTAAGAGGGAGAGTAGGATTAGACTGGGTGGGATATTAAAGGGTGAGGGGGAGAGTGGGATTAGACTGGGTAGGATATTAAAGTGTGCGGACAGAGAGTGGGATTAGACTGGGTGGGATATTAAAGGGTGCGGACAGAGAGTGGGATTAGACTGGGTGGAATATTAAATGGTGTTGCAAGTGAGGGAGAGAGTGGGATTAGACTGGGTGGGATATTAAACGGTGTGGGGAGTGAGGGGGAGAGTGGGATTAGACTGGATGGGATATTAAAGGGTGTGGGGAATGAGGGGGAGAGTGGGATTAGACTGGGTGGGATATTAAAGGGTGCGGGGAGTGAGGGGGAGAGTGGGATTAGACTGGGTGCGATATTAAAGGGTGCGGGGAGAGAATGGGATTAGACAGCGTGGAATGTTAAAGGGTGTGGGGAGTGAGGGGGAGAGTGGGATTAAACTGGGTGGGATGTTAAAGTGTGCGGGGAGAGAGTGAGATTAGCCTGGGTGAGATATTAAAGGGTGTGGGGATTGAGGGGGAGAGTGGGATTAGACTGGGTGGGATATTAAAGGGTATGGGGAGTGAGGGGGAGAGTGGGATTAGACTGGATGGGATATTAAAGGGTGTGGGGAATGAGGGGGAGAGTGGGATTAGACTGGGTGCGATATTAAAGGGTGAGGGGGAGAGTGGGATTCGACTGGATGGGATATTAAAGGGTGTGGGGAATGAGGGGGAGAGTGGGATTAGACTGGGTGGGATATTAAAGCGTGTGGGGAGTGGGATTAGACTGGGTGGGATATTAAATGGTGGGGAGTGAGGGGGAGAGTGGGATTAGACTGGATGGGATATTAAAGGGTGTGGGGAATGAAGGGGAGAGTGGGATTAGACTGGGTGCGATATTAAAGGGTGAGGGGGAGAGTGGGATTAGACTGGATGGGATATTAAAGGGTGTGGGGAATGAGGGGGAGAGTGGGATTAGACTGGGTGGGATATTAAAGCGTGTGGGGAGTGGGATTAGACTGGGTGGGATATTAAATGGTGGGGAGTGAGGGGGAGAGTGGGATTAGACTGGGTGAGATATTAAAGGGTGCGGGGAGTGAGGGGAGAGTGGGGTTAGACTGGGTGGGATATTAAAGGGTGTGGGGAGTGAGGGGGAGTGTGGGATTAGACTGGGTGAGATATTAAAGGGTGGGGAGTGAGGGGGAGAGTGGGATTAGACTGGGTGGGATATTAAAGGGTGCGGGGAGTGAGGGGAGAGTGGGGTTAGACTGGGTGGGATATTAAAGGGTGCGGGGAGTGAGGGGGAGAGCAGGATTAGACTGGGTGGGATGTTAAAGGGATTGGGGAGTGAGGGGAGAGTGGGGTTAGACTGGTTGGGATGTTAAAGGGTGCGGGGAGTGAGGGGAGAGTGGGGTTAGACTGGGTGGGATATTAAAGGGTGTGGGGAGTGAGGGGGAGTGTGGGATTAGACTGGGTGAGATATTAAAGGGTGGGGAGTGAGGGGGAGAGTGGGATTAGACTGGGTGGGATATTAAAGGGTGCGGGGAGTGAGGGGAGAGTGGGGTTAGACTGGGTGGGATATTAAAGGGTGCGGGGAGTGAGGGGGAGAGCAGGATTAGACTGGGTGGGATGTTAAAGGGATTGGGGAGTGAGGGGAGAGTGGGGTTAGACTGGGTGGGATGTTAAAGGGTGCGGGGAGTGAGGGGAGAGTGGGGTTAGACTGGGTGGGATATTAAAGGGTGTGGGGAGTGAGGGGGAGAGCAGGATTAGACTGGGTGGGATGTTAAAGGGATTGGGGAGTGAGGGGAGAGTGGGGTTAGACTGGGTGGGATATTAAAGGGTGTGGGGAGTGAGGGGGAGAGCAGGATTAGACTGGGTGGGATATTCAAGGGCGTGGGGAGTGACGGGGCGAGCGGGATTAGACTTGGTGGGATATTAAAGGGTGCGGGGAGAGAGTGGGATTAGACTGGGTGGGATGTTAAAGTGTTTGGGGAGTAAGGGGGAGAGTGGGATTCGACTAGGTGGGATATTAAAGGGTGTGGGGAGTGAGGGGGAGAGTGGGATTAGACTGGGTGGGATATTAAAGGGTGTGGGGAGTAAGAGGGAGAGTGGGATTAGACTGGGGGATGTTAACGGTGCGGGGAGAGTGGGATTAGACTGGGTGGGATATTAAAGGGTGTGGGGAGTAAGAGGGAGAGTAGGATTAGACTGGGTGGGATATTAAAGGGTGTGGGGAGTAAGAGGGAGAGTGGGATTAGACTCGGTGCGATATTAAAGGGTGTGGGGAGTGATGGGGAGAGTGGGATTAGACTGGGTGGGATATTAAAGGGTGCGGGGAGTGAGGGGGAGAGTGGGATTAGACTGGGTGGGATATTAAAGGGTGTGGGGAGTGAGGGGGAGAGTGGGATTAGACTGCGTGGGATATTAAAGGGTGTGAGGAGTGAGGGGAGAGAGTGGGATTAGCCTGGGTGGGATATTAGAGGGTGCGGGGAGTGAGGCGGAGAGTGTGATTAGACTGGGTGGTATATTAAAGGGTGCAGGGAGTGAGGGGGAGTGTGGGATTAGACTGGGTGGGATATTAAAGGGTGCAGGGAGTGAGGGGGAGAGTGGGATTAGACTGTGTGGGATATTAAAGGGTGCGGGGAGAGAGTAGGATTAGACAGCGTGGGATGTTAAAGGGTGCGGGGAGAGTGGGATTAGACTGGGTGGGATATTAAAGGGTGCGGGGAGTGAGGGGGAGAGTGGGATTAGACTGGGTGGTATATTAAAGGGTGTGGGGAGTGAGAGAGAGAGTGGGATTAGACTGGGTGGAATATTAAATGGTGTGGGGAGTGAGGGAGAGAGTGGGATTGGACAGGGTGGAATATTAAATGGTGTGGGGAGTGAGGGAGAGAGTAGGATTAGACAGGGTGGGATATTAAAGGGTGTGGGATTGAGGGGGAGAGTGGGATTAGACTGGGTGGGATATTAAATGGTGTGGGGAGTGAGGGAGAGAGTGGGATTAGACTGGGTGGGATGTTAAAGGGTGTGGGGAGTGATGGGGAGAGTGGGATTAGACTGGGTGGGATATTAAATGGTACGGGGAGTGAGGGGAAGAGAGGGATTAGACTGGGTAGGTTATTAAAGGGTGTGGGGAGTGAGGGGGAGAGTGGTATTAGACTGGGTGGGATATTAAAGGGTGCGGGCAGAGTGGGATTAGACTGGGTGGGATATTAAAGGGTGCGGGGAGTGAGGGAGAGAGTAGGATTAGACTGGGTGGGATATTAAAAGGTGCGGGGTGTGAGGGGGAGAGTGGGATTAGACTGGGTGGGATATAAAAGGGTGTGGGGAGTGGAGGAGAGTGGGATTAGACTGGGTAGGTTATTAAAGGGTGTGGGGAGTGAGGGGGAGAGTGGGATTAAACTGGGTAGGATATTAAAGTGTGCGGACAGAGAGTGGGATTAGACTGGGTGGTATATTAAAGGGTGTGGGGAGTGAGAGAGAGAGTGGGATTAGACTGGGTGGGATATTAAAGGGTGCGGACAGAGAGTGGGATTAGACTGGGTGGAATATTAAATGGTGTTGCAAGTGAGGGAGAGAGTGGGATTAGACTGGGTGGGATATTAAACGGTGTGGGGAGTGAGGGGGAGAGTGGGATTAGACTGGATGGGATATTAAAGGGTGTGGGGAATGAGGGGGAGAGTGGGATTAGACTGGGTGGGATATTAAAGCGTGTGGGGAGTGGGATTAGACTGGGTGGGATATTAAATGGCGGGGAGTGAGGGGGAGAGTGGGATTAGACTGGGATATTAAAGGGTGCGGGGAGTGAGGGGAGAGTGGGGTTAGACTGGGTGGGATATTAAAGGGTGTGGGGAGTGAGGGGGAGAGTGGGATTAGACTGGGTGAGATATTAAAGGGTGGGGAGTGAGGGGGAGAGTGGGATTAGACTGGGTGGGATATTAAAGGGTGCGGGGAGTGAGGGGAGAGTGGGGTTAGACTGGGTGGGATATTAAAGGGTGCGGGGAGTGAGGGGGAGAGCAGGATTAGACTGGGTGGGATGTTAAAGGGATTGGGGAGTGAGGGGAGAGTGGGGTTAGACTGGGTGGGATGTTAAAGAGTGAGGGGAGAGTGGGGTTAGACTGGGTGGGATATTAAAGGGTGTGGGGAGTGAGGGGAGAGCAGGATTAGACTGGGTGGGATGTTAAAGGGATTGGGGAGTGAGGGGAGAGTGGGGTTAGACTGGGTGGGATATTAAAGGGTGTGGGGAGTGAGGGGGAGAGCAGGATTAGACTGGGTGGGATATTAAAGGGTGCAGGGAGTGAGGGGGAGAGCAGGATTAGACTGGGTGGGATATTCAAGGGTGTGGGGAGTGACGGGGCGAGCGAGATTAGACTTGGTGGGATATTAAAGGGTGCGGGGAGAGAGTGGGATTAGACTGGGTGGGATGTTAAAGTGTTTGGGGAGTAAGGGGGAGAGTGGGATTAGACTAGTTGGGATATTAAAGGGTGTGGGGAGTGAGGGGGAGAGTGGGATTAGACTGGGTGGGATATTAAAGGGCGTGGGGAGTAAGAGGGAGAGTGGGATTAGACTGGGTGGGATATTAAAGGGTGTGGGGAGTGAGGGGGAGAGTGGGATTAGACTGGGGGATGTTAACGGTGCGGGGAGAGTGGGATTAGACTGGGTGGGATATTAAAGGGTGTGGGGAGTAAGAGGGAGAGTAGGATTAGACTGGGTGGGATATTAAAGGGTGAGGGGGAGAGTGGGATTAGACTGGGTAGGATATTAAAGTGTGCGGACAGAGAGTGGGATTAGACTGGGTGGTATATTAAAGGGTGTGGGGAGTGAGAGAGAGAGTGGGATTAGACTGGGTGGGATATTAAAGGGTACGGACAGAGAGTGGGATTAGACTGGGTGGAATATTAAATGGTGTTGCAAGTGAGAGAGAGATTGGGATTAGACTGGGTGGGATATTAAACGGTGTGGGGAGTGAGGGGGAGAGTGGGATTAGACTGGATGGGATATTAAAGGGTGTGGGGAATGAGGGGGAGAGTGGGATTAGACTGGGTGGGATATTAAAGCGTGTGGGGAGTGGGATTAGACTGGGTGGGATATTAAATGGTGGGGAGTGAGGGGGAGAGTGGGATTAGACTGGGATATTAAAGGGTGCGGGGAGTGAGGGGAGAGTGGGGTTAGACTGGGTGGGATATTAAAGTGTGTGGGGAGTGAGGGGGAGAGTGGGATTAGACTGGGTGAGATATTAAAGGGTGGGGAGTGAGGGGGAGAGTGGGATTAGACTGGGTGGGATATTAAAGGGTGCGGGGAGTGAGGGGAGAGTGGGGTTAGACTGGGTGGGATATTAAAGGGTGCGGGGAGTGAGGGGGAGAGCAGGATTAGACTGGGTGGGATGTTAAAGGGATTGGGGAGTGAGGGGAGAGTGGGGTTAGACTGGGTGGGATGTTAAAGGGTGCGGGGAGTGAGGGGAGAGTGGGGTTAGACTGGGTGGGATATTAAAGGGTGTGGGGAGTGAGGGGAGAGCAGGATTAGACTGGGTGGGATGTTAAAGGGATTGGGGAGTGAGGGGAGAGTGGGGTTAGACTGGGTGGGATATTAAAGGGTGTGGGGAGTGAGGGGGAGAGCAGGATTAGACTGGGTGGGATATTAAAGGGTGCGGGGAGTGAGGGGGAGAGCAGGATTAGACTGGGTGGGATATTCAAGGGCGTGGGGAGTGACGGGGCGAGCGAGATTAGACTTGGTGGGATATTAAAGGGTGCGGGGAGAGAGTGGGATTAGACTGGGTGGGATGTTAAAGTGTTTGGGGAGTAAGGGGGAGAGTGGGATTAGACTAGTTGGGATATTAAAGGGTGTGGGGAGTGAGGGGGAGAGTGGGATTAGACTGGGGGATGTTAACGGTGCGGGGAGAGTGGGATTAGACTGGGTGGGATATTAAAGGGTGTGGGGAGTAAGAGGGAGAGTAGGATTAGACTGGGTGGGATATTAAAGGGTGAGGGGGAGAGTGGGATTAGACTGGGTGGGATATTAAAGGGTGTGGGGAGTGAGGGGAGAGAGTGGGATTAGCCTGGGTGGGATATTAGAGGGTGCGGGGAGTGAGGCGGAGAGTGTGATTAGACTAGGTGGTATATTAAAGGGTGCAGGGAGTGAGGGGGAGTGTGGGATTAGACTGGGTGGGATATTAAAGGGTGCGGGGAGTGAGGGGGAGAGTGGGATTAGACTGGGTGGGATATTAAAGGGTGCGGGGAGTGAGGGGGAGAGTGGGATTAGACTGGGTGGGATGTTAAAGGGTGCGGACAGAGAGTGGGATTAGACTGGGTGGGATATTAAAGGGTGCGGGGAGTGAGGGGGAGAGTGGGATTAAACTGGGTGGGATATTAAAGTGTGCGGACAGAGAGTGGGATTAGACTGGGTGGTATATTAAAGGGTGTGGGGAGTGAGAGAGAGAGTGGGATTAGACTGGGTGGAATATTAAATGGTGTGGGGAGTGAGGGAGAGAGTAGGATTAGACAGGGTGGGATATTAAAGGGTGTGGGTTGAGCGGGAGAGTGGGATTAGACTGGGTGGAATATTAAAGGGTGAGGGGGAGAGTAGGATTAGA
Source organism: Isurus oxyrinchus (assembly GCA_026770705.1). Classification (NCBI taxonomy): domain Eukaryota; kingdom Metazoa; phylum Chordata; class Chondrichthyes; order Lamniformes; family Lamnidae; genus Isurus; species Isurus oxyrinchus. The sequence continues at coordinate 87,187 of JANJGN010002047.1, forward strand.
CTGGGTGGTATATAAAAGGGTGCGGGGAGAGAATGGGATTACGCAGCGTGGGATGTTAACGGGTGCGGGCAGAGAGTGGGATTAGACAGGGTGGTATATTAAAGGGAGCGGGGAGTGAGGGGGAGAGTGAGATTAGACTGGGTGGGATATTAAAGGGTGTGGGATTGAGGGGGAGAGTGGGATTAGACTGGGTGGGTTATTAAATTGTGTGGGGAGTGAGGGGGAGAGTGGGATTAGACTGGGTGGGATATTAAATGGTACGGGGAGTGAGGGGAAGAGAGGGATTAGACTGGGTGGGATATTAAAGGGTGTGGGGAGTGAGGGGGAGAGTGGGATTAGACTGGGTGGGATATTAAAGGGTGCGGGCAGAGAGTGGGATTAGACTGGGTGGTATATTAAAGGGTGCGGGGAGTGAGGGAGAGAGTGGGATTAGACAGGGTGGGATATTAAAGGGGTGTGGGGAGTGAGGGAGAGAGTGGGATTAGACAGGGTGGGATATTAAAGGGTGTGGGATTGAGGGGGAGAGTGCGATTAGACTGGGTGGGATATTAAAGGGTGTGGGGAGTGAGGGAGAGAGTGGGATTAGACAGGGTGGGATATTAAAGGGTGTGGGATTGAGGGGGAGAGTGGGATTAGACTGGGTAGGATATTAAATGGTGTGGGGAGTGAGGGAGAGAGTGGGATTAGACTGGGTGGGATATTAAAGTGTGCGGACAGAGAGTGGGATTAGACTGGGTGGTATATTAAAGGGTGTGGGGAGTGAGAGAGAGAGTGGGATTAGACTGGGTGGAATATTAAATGGTGTGGGGAGTGAGGGAGAGAGTAGGATTAGACAGGGTGGGATATTAAAGGGTGTGGGATTGAGGGGGAGAGTGGGATTAGACTGGGTGGGATATTAAAAGGTGCGGGGAGTGAGGGGGAGAGTGAGATTAGACTGGGTGGTATATTAAAGGGTGTGGGGAGTGAGAGAGAGAGTGGGATTAGACTGGGTGGTATATTAAAGGGTGTGGGGAGTGAGAGAGAGAGTGGGATTAGACTGGGTGGAATATTAAATGGTGTGGGGAGTGAGGGAGAGAGTGGGATTAGACTGGGTGGGATATTAAAGTGTGCGGACAGAGAGTGGGATTAGACTGGGTGGTATTTTAAAGGGTGTGGGGAGTGAGAGAGAGAGTGGGATTAGACTGGGTGGAATATTAAATGGTGTGGGGAGTGAGGGAGAGAGTAGGATTAGACAGGGTGGGATATTAAAGGGTGTGGGGAGTGCGGGGGAGAGTGGGATTAGATTGGGTGGGATATTAAAGGGTGTGGGATTGAGGGGGAGAGTGGGATTAGACTGGGTGGGATATTAAATGGTGTGGGGAGTGATGGGGAGAGTGATTAGACTGGGTGGGATATTAAATGGTACGGGGAGTGAGGGGAAGAGAGGGATTAGACTGGGTAGGTTATTAAAGGGTGTGGGGAGTGAGGGGGAGAGTGGTATTAGACTGGGTGGGATATTAAAGGGTGCGGGCAGAGTGGGATTAGACTGGGTGGGATATTAAAGGGTGTGTTGTGTGAGGGAGAGAGTAGGATTAGACTGGGTGGGATATTAAAAGGTGCGGGGTGTGAGGGGGAGAGTGGGATTAGACTGGGTGGGATATAAAAGGGTGTGGGGAGTGGAGGAGAGTGGGATTAGACTGGGTAGGTTATTAAAGGGTGTGGGGAGTGAGGGGGAGAGTGGGATTAAACTGGGTGGGATATTAAAGTGTGCGGACAGAGAGTGGGATTAGACTGGGTGGTATATTAAAGGGTGTGGGGAGTGAGAGAGAGAGTGGGATTAGACTGGGTGGGATATTAAAGGGTGCGGACAGAGAGTGGGATTAGACTGGGTGGAATATTAAATGGTGTTGCAAGTGAGGGAGAGAGTGGGATTAGACTGGGTGGGATATTAAAAGGTGCGGGGAGTGAGGGGGAGAGTGAGATTTGACTGGGTGGTATATTAAAGGGTGTGGGGAGTGAGAGAGAGAGTGGGATTAGACTGGGTGGTATATTAAAGGGTGTGGGGAGTGAGACAGAGAGTGGGATTAGACTGGGTGGAATATTAAATGGTGTGGGGAGTGAGGGAGAGAGTAGGATTAGACAGGGTGGGATATTAAAGGGTGTGGGATTGAGGGGGAGAGTGGGATTAGACTGGGTGGGATATTAAATGGTGTGGGGAGTGAGGGAGAGAGTGGGATTAGACTGGGTGGGATGTTAAAGGGTGTGGGGAGTGATGGGGAGAGTGGGATTAGACTGGGTGGGATAATAAATGGTACGGGGAGTGAGGGGAAGAGAGGGATTAGACTGGGTAGGTTATTAAAGGGTGTGGGGAGTGAGGGGGAGAGTGGTATTAGACTGGGTGTGATATTAAAGGGTGCGGGCAGAGTGGGATTAGACTGGGTGGGATATTAAAGGGTGTGGGGAGTGAGGGAGAGAGTAGGATTAGACTGGGTGGGATATTAAAAGGTGCGGGGTGTGAGGGGGAGAGTGGGATTAGACTGGGTGGGATATAAAAGGGTGTGGGGAGTGGGGGAGAGTGGGATTAGACTGGGTAGGTTATTAAAGGGTGTGGGGAGTGAGGGGGAGAGTGGGATTAAACTGGGTGGGATATTAAAGTGTGCGGACAGTGAGTGGGATTAGACTGGGTGGTTCTTTAAAGGGTGTGGGGAGTGAGAGAGAGAGTGGAATTAGACTGGGTGGGATATTAAAGGGTGCGGGGAGAGTGGGATTAGACACCTTGGGATGTTAAAGGGTGCGGACAGAGAGTGGGATTAGACTTGGTGGGATATTAAAGTGTGTGGGGAGTGAGGGGAAGAGAGGGATTAGACTGGGTGGGATATTAAATGGTGTGGGGATTGAGGGGGAGAGTGGTATTAGACTGGGTGGGATATTAAAGGGTGCGGGCAGAGTGGGATTAGACTGGGTGGGATATTAAAGGGTGTGGGGAGTGAGGGAGAGAGTAGGATTAGACTGGGTGGGATATTAAAAGGTGCGGGGTGTGAGGGGGAGAGTGGGATTAGACTGGGTGGGATATAAAAGGGTGTGGGGAGTGGGGGAGAGTGGGATTAGACTGGGTAGGTTATTAAAGGGTGTGGGGAGTGAGGGGGAGAGTGGTATTAGACTGGGTGTGATATTAAAGGGTGCGGGCAGAGTGGGATTTGACTGGGTGGGATATTAAAGGGTGTGGGGAGTGAGGGAGAGAGTAGGATTAGACTGGGTGGGATATTAAAAGGTGCGGGGTGTGAGGGGGAGAGTGGGATTAGACTGGGTGGGATATAAAAGGGTGTGGGGAGTGGGGGAGAGTGGGATTAGACTGGGTAGGTTATTAAAGGGTGTGGGGAGTGAGGGGGAGAGTGGGATTAAACTGGGTGGGATATTAAAGTGTGCGGACAGAGAGTGGGATT
>JANJGN010002048.1:0-90585 GCA_026770705.1 Isurus oxyrinchus
GAGGCAAAAAGAGTTAAAGAGAGTTAAACAGAGGCAAACAGAGTTAAAACAGATTTAAACAGAGGCAAACAGAGGGAAACAGATTGACACAGAGTTAAACAGAGGCGTACAGTGTAAAACGCAGTTGAACAGAGGCAAAAAGAGTTTAATAGTTTGAAATAGAGGCAAACAGAGTTGAACAGTAATAAACAGAGTTCAACAGAGTTAAACAGATTTAAACAGAGGGAAAAAGAGGGAAACAGAGTGAAACAGACTTAAACTTGGGCAAACAGAGATAAACAGAGTTGAACAGAGGCAAACAGAGTTAAACAGTTTTAAACAGAGGAAACAGTTAAACAGAATTAAAACAGAGATAAACAGAGGCGAACAGAGTTAAACAGAGTTAGCAGAGGCAAACTGATTTCAACAGAGTTAAACAGAGGCATACAGAGTTAAACAGAGACACACATAGTTAAATAGCGTTAAACTGAGGCAAACAGAGTTAAATAGAGTTAAGCAGAGGCAAACAGATTTAAACAGAGTTAAACAGAGGCAAACAGAGTTAAATAGGTTGAAGCAGAGGCAAGCAAAGTTCAACAGATGTAAACAGAGTTCAGCTGAGTTACAAACAGAGTTCAACAGAGGCAAACAGAGGGTAACAGAGTGAAACAGAGTTAAACAGAGTTGAACAGAGGCAAAGAGAGTTAAACAGAGTTAATCAGATGCAAACAGAGTTAAACAGAGGCGAACAGAGTTAACCAGAGTTAAACAGAGGCAAACAGATTTCATCAGAGTTGAACAGAGGCAAACAGAGGGAAACAGAGTGAAACAGAGTTTAAACAGAGGCATATAGAGTTAAGCAGAGTTGGACAGAGGCAAACAGAGTTAAATAGGTTGAAATAGAGGCAAACAGAGTTCAACAGATGTAAACAGAGTTCAACTGAGTTAAACAGAGTTAAACAGTGGCAAACAGAGGGTAACAAAGTGAAACAGAGTTAAACAGAGGCAAACAGAGTGAAACAGAGTCGAAAAGAGGCACACAGAGTTAAACAGAGTTAAACAGAGGCAAACCCAAGGAAAAATGAGTGAAACAGAGTTAAACAGAGGCATACAGAGATAAACAGAGTTAAACAGAGTTGAACAGAGGCAAACAGAGTTAAAAAGAGTTAAACATAGGCAAACACATTTAAACAGAGTTAAACAGAGGCAAACAGAGTTAAAAAGAGTTAAACAGAGGCAAACAGAGTTAAACAGAGTGAAACAGAGGCAGACAGAGTTAAACAGATTTAAACAGAGGCAAACAGAGTTAAACAGAGGCAAACAGAGTTAAACAGATTGAAACAGAGGCAAACAGAGTTCAACAGACATAAGCAGAGTTCAGCAGAGGCGAAAAGAGTTAAACAGAGGCAAACAGAGTTCAACAGATTGAAACAGAGCAAAACAGAGGCAAACAGAGGGAAAAGGAGTGAAACAGAGTAAAACAGAGGCATACAGAGTTAAACAGAGTTGAACAGAGGCAAAAAGAGTTAAAACAGAGTTGAACAGAGGCAAACAGAGTTAAACAGAGTTAAACAGAGGCAAACAGAGGGAAACAGATTGACACAGAGTTAAACAGAGGCGTACAGTGTAAAACACAGTTGAACAGAGGCAAAAAGAGTTTAATAGATTGAATTAGAGGCAAACAGAGTTGAACAGTAATAAACAGAGTTCAACAGAGTTAAACAGATTTAAACAGAGGGAAAAAGAGGGAAACAGAGTGAAACAGACTTAAACAGAGGCAAACAGAGATAAACAGAGTTGAACAGAGGCAAACAGAGTTAAACAGCGTTAAACAGAGGCAAACAGAGTTAAATAGTTTGAAACAGAGGCAAACAGAGTTCAACGGACATAAACAGTGTTCAGCAGAGGCGAAAGGAGTTAAACAGAGTTAAACAGATGCAAACAGAGTTCAACAGATTTAAACAGTTAAATAGAGGCAAACAGAGGGAAACAGAGTGAAACAGAGTAAAACAGAGGCATACAGAGTTAAACAGAGTTGAACAGAGGCAAACAGTTAAACAGAGGCAAGCAGAGTTAAACAGTGTTAAACAGAGGCAAACCAAGGGAAAATGAGTGAAACAGAGTTAACAGAGGCATACAGAGATAAACAGAGTTAAACAGAGTTGAACAGAGGCAAACAGAGTTAAAAAGAGTTAAACATAGGCAAACAGATTTAAACAGATATAAACAGAGGCAAACAGAGTTAAAAAGAGTTAAACAGAGTAAAACAGAGGCATACAGAGTTAAACAGAGTTGAACAGAGGCAAACAGAGTTAAACAGAGGCAAGCAGAGTTAAACAGTGTTAAACAGAGGCAAACAGAGTTAAAAAGAGTTAAACAGAGTAAAACAGAGGCATACAGAGTTAAACTGAGTTAAACAGAGGCAAACAGAGTTCAACAGATTTAAAACAGTTAAATAGAGGCAACAGAGGGAAACAGAGTGAAACAGAGTAAAACAGAGGCATACAGAGTTAAACAGAGTTGAACAGAGGCAAACAGAGTTAAACAGAGGCAAGCAGAGTTAAACAGTGTTAAACAGAGGCAAACCCAAGGAAAATGAGTGAAACAGAGTTAAACAGAGGCATACAGAGATAAACAGAGTTAAACAGAGTTGAACAGAGGCAAACAGAGTTAAAAAGAGTTAAGCATAGGCAAACACATTTAAACAGAGTTAAACAGAGGCAAACAGAGTTAAAAAGAGTTAAACAGAGGCAAACAGAGTTAAACAGAGTTAAACAGAGGCAGACAGATTTAAACAGATTTAAACAGAGGCAAACAGAGTTAAACAGAGGCAAACAGAGTTAAACAGATTGAAACAGAGGCAAACAGAGTTCAACAGACATAAGCAGAGTTCAGCAGAGGCGAAAAGAGTTAAACAGAGGCAAACAGAGTTCAACAGATTGAAACAGAGCAAAACAGAGGCAAAACAGAGGGAAAAAGAGTGAAACAGAGTAAAACAGAGGCATACAGAGTTAAAACAGAGTTGAACAGAGGCAAAAAGAGTTAAACAGAGTTGAACAGAGGCAAACAGAGTTAAACAGAGTTAAACAGAGGCAAACAGAGGGAAACAGATTGACACAGAGTTAAACAGAGGCGTACAGTGTAAAAACACAGTTGAACAGAGGCAAAAAGAGTTTAATAGATTGAAATAGAGGCAAACAGAGTTGAACAGTAATAAACAGAGTTCAACAGAGTTAAACAGATTTAAACTGAGGGAAAAAGAGGGAAACAGAGTGAAACAGACTTAAACTTGGGCAAACAGAGATAAACAGAGTTGAACAGAGGCAAACAGAGTTAAACAGTTTTAAACAGAGGAAACAGTTAAACAGAATTAAACAGAGATAAACAGAGGCGAACAGAGTTAAACAGAGTTAGCAGAGGCAAACTGATTTCAACAGAGTTAAACAGAGGCATACAGAGTTAAACAGAGACACACATAGTTAAATAGCGTTAAACAGAGGCAAACAGAGTTAAATAGAGTTAAGCAGAGGCAAACAGAGTTAAACAGAGACAAACAGAGGCAAACAGAGTTAAATAGGTTGAAGAAGGAGGCAAGCAAAGTTCAACAGATGTAAACAGAGTTCAGCTGAGTTAAACAGAGTTCAACAGAGGCAAACAGAGGGTAACAGAGTGAAACAGAGTTAAACAGAGTCGAACAGAGGCAAAGAGAGTTAAACAGAGTTAATCAGATGCAAAAGAGTTAAACAGAGTTAAACAGAGGCGAACAGGGTTAACCAGAGTTAAACAGAGGCAAACAGATTTCAACAGAGTTAAACAGAGTTGAACAGAGGCAAACAGAGGGAAACAGAGTGAAACAGAGTTAAACAGAGGCATATAGAGTTAAACAGAGTTGGACAGAGGCAAACAGAGTTAAATAGGTTGAAATAGAGGCAAACAGAGTTCAACAGATGTAAACAGAGTTCAACTGAGTTAAACAGAGTTAAACAGTGGCAAACAGAGGGTAACAAAGTGAAAGAGAGTTAAACAGAGGCAAACAGAGTGAAACAGAGTCGAAAAGAGGCACACAGAGTTAAACAGAGTTAAACAGAGGCAAACCCAAGGAAAATGAGTGAAACAGGGTTAAACAGAGGCATACAGAGATAAACAGAGTTAAACAGAGTTGAACAGAGGCAAACAGAGTTAAAAAGAGTTAAACATAGGCAAACACATTTAAACAGAGTTAAACAGAGGCAAACAGAGTTTAAAAGAGTTAAACAGAGGCAAAACAGAGTTAAAAAGAGTTAAACATAGGCAAACACATTTAAACAGAGTTAAACAGAGGCAAACAGAGTTAAAAAGAGTTAAACAGAGGCAAACAGAGTTAAACAGAGTTAAACAGAGGCAGACAGAGTTAAACAGATTTAAACAGAGGCTAAACAGAGTTAAACAGAGGCAAACAGAGTTAAACAGATTGAAACAGAGGCAAACAGAGTTCAACAGACATAAGCAGATTTCAGCAGAGGCGAAAAGAGTTAAACAGAGGCAAACACAGTTCAACAGATTGAAACAGAGCAAAACAGAGGCAAACAGAGGGAAAAAGAGTGAAACAGAGTAAAACAGAGGCATACAGAGTTTAACAGAGTTGAACAGAGGCAAAAAGAGTTAAACAGAGTTGAACAGAGGCAAACAGAGTTAAACAGAGTTAAACAGAGGCAAACAGAGTTAAACAGATGCAAACAGAGGGAAACAGATTGAAACAGAGTTAAACAGAGGCGTACAGTGTAAAACACAGTTGAACAGAGGCAAAAAGAGTTTAATAGATTGAAATAGAGGCAAACAGAGTTGAACAGTAATAAACAGAGTTCAACAGAGTTAAACAGATTTAAACAGAGGGAAAAAGAGGGAAACAGAGTGAAACAGACTTAAACAGAGGCAAACAGAGATAAACAGAGTTGAACAGAGGCAAACAGAGTTAAACAGCGTTAAACAGAGGCAAACAGAGTTAAATAGTTTGAAACAGAGGCAAACAGAGTTCAACGGACATAAACAGTGTTCAGCAGAGGCGAAAGGAGTTAAACAGAGTTAAACAGATGCAAACAGAGTTCAACAGATTTAAACAGTTAAATAGAGGCAAACAGAGGGAAACAGAGTGAAACAGAGTAAAACAGAGGCATACAGAGTTAAACAGAGTTGAACAGAGGCAAACAGTTAAACAGAGGCAAGCAGAGTTAAACAGTGTTAAACAGAGGCAAACCAAGGGAAAATGAGTGAAACAGAGTTAAACAGAGGCATACAGAGATAAACAGAGTTAAACAGAGTTGAACAGAGGCAAACAGAGTTAAAAAGAGTTAAACATAGGCAAACAGATTTAAACAGATTTAAACAGAGGCAAACAGAGTTAAAAAGAGTTAAACAGAGTAAAACAGAGGCATACAGAGTTAAACAGAGTTGAACAGAGGCAAACAGAGTTAAACAGAGGCAAGCAGAGTTAAACAGTGTTAAACAGAGGCAAACAGAGTTAAAAAGAGTTAAACAGAGTAAAACAGAGGCATACAGAGTTAAACTGAGTTAAACAGAGGCAAACAGAGTTCAACAGATTTAAACAGTTAAATAGAGGCAAACAGAGGGAAACAGAGTGAAACAGAGTAAAACAGAGGCATACAGAGTTAAACAGAGTTGAACAGAGGCAAACAGAGTTAAACAGAGGCAAGCAGAGTTAAACAGTGTTAAACAGAGGCAAACCCAAGGAAAATGAGTGAAACAGAGTTAAACAGAGGCATACAGAGATAAACAGAGTTAAACAGAGTTGAACAGAGGCAAACAGAGTTAAAAAGAGTTAAGCATAGGCAAACACATTTAAACAGAGTTAAACAGAGGCAAACAGAGTTAAAAAGAGTTAAACAGAGGCAAACAGAGTTAAGCAGAGTTAAACAGAGGCAGACAGATTTAAACAGATTTAAACAGAGGCAAACAGAGTTAAACAGAGGCAAACAGAGTTAAACAGATTGAAACAGAGGCAAACAGAGTTCAACAGACATAAGCAGAGTTCAGCAGAGGCGAAAAGAGTTAAACAGAGGCAAACAGAGTTCAACAGATTGAAACAGAGCAAAACAGAGGCAAACAGAGGGAAAAAGAGTGAAACAGAGTAAAACAGAGGCATACAGAGTTAAACAGAGTTGAACAGAGGCAAAAAGAGTTAAACAGAGTTGAACAGAGGCAAACAGAGTTAAACAGAGTTAAACAGAGGCAAACAGAGGGAAACAGATTGACACAGAGTTAAACAGAGGCGTACAGTGTAAAACACAGTTGAACAGAGGCAAAAAGAGTTTAATAGATTGAAATAGAGGCAAACAGAGTTGAACAGTAATAAACAGAGTTCAACAGAGTTAAACAGATTTAAACTGAGGGAAAAAGAGGGAAACAGAGTGAAACAGACTTAAACTTGGGCAAACAGAGATAAACAGAGTTGAACAGAGGCAAACAGAGTTAAACAGTTTTAAACAGAGGAAACAGTTAAACAGAATTAAACAGAGATAAACAGAGGCGAACAGAGTTAAACAGAGTTAGCAGAGGCAAACTGATTTCAACAGAGTTAAACAGAGGCATACAGAGTTAAACAGAGACACACATAGTTAAATAGCGTTAAACAGAGGCAAACAGAGTTAAATAGAGTTAAGCAGAGGCAAACAGAGTTAAACAGAGACAAACAGAGGCAAACAGAGTTAAATAGGTTGAAGAAGAGGCAAGCAAAGTTCAACAGATGTAAACAGAGTTCAGCTGAGTTAAACAGAGTTCAACAGAGGCAAACAGAGGGTAACAGAGTGAAACAGAGTTAAACAGAGTCGAACAGAGGCAAAGAGAGTTAAACAGAGTTAATCAGATGCAAAAGAGTTAAACAGAGTTAAACAGAGGCGAACAGGGTTAACCAGAGTTAAACAGAGGCAAACAGATTTCAACAGAGTTAAACAGAGTTGAACAGAGGCAAACAGAGGGAAACAGAGTGAAACAGAGTTAAACAGAGGCATATAGAGTTAAACAGAGTTGGACAGAGGCAAACAGAGTTAAATAGGTTGAAATAGAGGCAAACAGAGTTCAACAGATGTAAACAGAGTTCAACTGAGTTAAACAGAGTTAAACAGTGGCAAACAGAGGGTAACAAAGTGAAAGAGAGTTAAACAGAGGCAAACAGAGTGAAACAGAGTCGAAAAGAGGCACACAGAGTTAAACAGAGTTAAACAGAGGCAAACCCAAGGAAAATGAGTGAAACAGGGTTAAACAGAGGCATACAGAGATAAACAGAGTTAAACAGAGTTGAACAGAGGCAAACAGAGTTAAAAAGAGTTAAACATAGGCAAACACATTTAAACAGAGTTAAACAGAGGCAAACAGAGTTTAAAAGAGTTAAACAGAGGCAAACAGAGTTAAAAAGAGTTAAACATAGGCAAACACATTTAAACAGAGTTAAACAGAGGCAAACAGAGTTAAAAAGAGTTAAACAGAGGCAAACAGAGTTAAACAGAGTTAAACAGAGGCAGACAGAGTTAAACAGATTTAAACAGAGGCAAACAGAGTTAAACAGAGGCAAACAGAGTTAAACAGATTGAAACAGAGGCAAACAGAGTTCAACAGACATAAGCAGATTTCAGCAGAGGCGAAAAGAGTTAAACAGAGGCAAACACAGTTCAACAGATTGAAACAGAGCAAAACAGAGGCAAACAGAGGGAAAAAGAGTGAAACAGAGTAAAACAGAGGCATACAGAGTTAAACAGAGTTGAACAGAGGCAAAAAGAGTTAAACAGAGTTGAACAGAGGCAAACAGAGTTAAACAGAGTTAAACAGAGGCAAACAGAGTTAAACAGATGCAAACAGAGGGAAACAGATTGAAACAGAGTTAAACAGAGGCGTACAGTGTAAAACACAGTTGAACAGAGGCAAAAAGAGTTTAATAGATTGAAATAGAGGCAAACAGAGTTGAACAGTAATAAACAGAGTTCAACAGAGTTAAACAGATTTAAACAGAGGGAAAAAGAGGGAAACAGAGTGAAACAGACTTAAACAGAGGCAAACAGAGATAAACAGAGTTGAACAGAGGCAAACAGAGTTAAACAGTTTTAAACAGAGGAAACTGTTAAACAGAATTAAACAGAGATAAACAGAGGCATACAGAGTTAAACAGAGTTGAACAGAGGCAAACAGTTAAACAGAGGCAAGCAGAGTTAAACAGTGTTAAACAGAGGCAAACCAAGGGAAAATGAGTGAAACAGAGTTAAACAGAGGCATACAGAGATAAACAGAGTTAAACAGAGTTGAACAGAGGCAAACAGAGTTAAAAAGAGTTAAACATAGGCAAACAGATTTAAACAGATTTAAACAGAGGCAAACAGAGTTAAAAAGAGTTAAACAGAGTAAAACAGAGGCATACAGAGTTAAACAGAGTTGAACAGAGGCAAACAGAGTTAAACAGAGGCAAGCAGAGTTAAACAGTGTTAAACAGAGGCAAACAGAGTTAAAAAGAGTTAAACAGAGTAAAACAGAGGCATACAGAGTTAAACTGAGTTAAACAGAGGCAAACAGAGTTCAACAGATTTAAACAGTTAAATAGAGGCAAACAGAGGGAAACAGAGTGAAACAGAGTAAAACAGAGGCATACAGAGTTAAACAGAGTTGAACAGAGGCAAACAGAGTTAAACAGAGGCAAGCAGAGTTAAACAGTGTTAAACAGAGGCAAACCCAAGGAAAATGAGTGAAACAGAGTTAAACAGAGGCATACAGAGATAAACAGAGTTAAACAGAGTTGAACAGAGGCAAACAGAGTTAAAAAGAGTTAAGCATAGGCAAACACATTTAAACAGAGTTAAACAGAGGCAAACAGAGTTAAAAAGAGTTAAACAGAGGCAAACAGAGTTAAACAGAGTTAAACAGAGGCAGACAGATTTAAACAGATTTAAACAGAGGCAAACAGAGTTAAACAGAGGCAAACAGAGTTAAACAGATTGAAACAGAGGCAAACAGAGTTCAACAGACATAAGCAGAGTTCAGCAGAGGCGAAAAGAGTTAAACAGAGGCAAACAGAGTTCAACAGATTGAAACAGAGCAAAACAGAGGCAAACAGAGGGAAAAAGAGTGAAACAGAGTAAAACAGAGGCATACAGAGTTAAACAGAGTTGAACAGAGGCAAAAAGAGTTAAACAGAGTTGAACAGAGGCAAACAGAGTTAAACAGAGTTAAACAGAGGCAAACAGAGGGAAACAGATTGACACAGAGTTAAACAGAGGCGTACAGTGTAAAACACAGTTGAACAGAGGCAAAAAGAGTTTAATAGATTGAAATAGAGGCAAACAGAGTTGAACAGTAATAAACAGAGTTCAACAGAGTTAAACAGATTTAAACTGAGGGAAAAAGAGGGAAACAGAGTGAAACAGACTTAAACTTGGGCAAACAGAGATAAACAGAGTTGAACAGAGGCAAACAGAGTTAAACAGTTTTAAACAGAGGAAACAGTTAAACAGAATTAAACAGAGATAAACAGAGGCGAACAGAGTTAAACAGAGTTAGCAGAGGCAAACTGATTTCAACAGAGTTAAACAGAGGCATACAGAGTTAAACAGAGACACACATAGTTAAATAGCGTTAAACAGAGGCAAACAGAGTTAAATAGAGTTAAGCAGAGGCAAACAGAGTTAAACAGAGACAAACAGAGGCAAACAGAGTTAAATAGGTTGAAGAAGAGGCAAGCAAAGTTCAACAGATGTAAACAGAGTTCAGCTGAGTTAAACAGAGTTCAACAGAGGCAAACAGAGGGTAACAGAGTGAAACAGAGTTAAACAGAGTCGAACAGAGGCAAAGAGAGTTAAACAGAGTTAATCAGATGCAAAAGAGTTAAACAGAGTTAAACAGAGGCGAACAGGGTTAACCAGAGTTAAACAGAGGCAAACAGATTTCAACAGAGTTAAACAGAGTTGAACAGAGGCAAACAGAGGGAAACAGAGTGAAACAGAGTTAAACAGAGGCATATAGAGTTAAACAGAGTTGGACAGAGGCAAACAGAGTTAAATAGGTTGAAATAGAGGCAAACAGAGTTCAACAGATGTAAACAGAGTTCAACTGAGTTAAACAGAGTTAAACAGTGGCAAACAGAGGGTAACAAAGTGAAAGAGAGTTAAACAGAGGCAAACAGAGTGAAACAGAGTCGAAAAGAGGCACACAGAGTTAAACAGAGTTAAACAGAGGCAAACCCAAGGAAAATGAGTGAAACAGGGTTAAACAGAGGCATACAGAGATAAACAGAGTTAAACAGAGTTGAACAGAGGCAAACAGAGTTAAAAAGAGTTAAACATAGGCAAACACATTTAAACAGAGTTAAACAGAGGCAAACAGAGTTTAAAAGAGTTAAACAGAGGCAAACAGAGTTAAAAAGAGTTAAACATAGGCAAACACATTTAAACAGAGTTAAACAGAGGCAAACAGAGTTAAAAAGAGTTAAACAGAGGCAAACAGAGTTAAACAGAGTTAAACAGAGGCAGACAGAGTTAAACAGATTTAAACAGAGGCAAACAGAGTTAAACAGAGGCAAACAGAGTTAAACAGATTGAAACAGAGGCAAACAGAGTTCAACAGACATAAGCAGATTTCAGCAGAGGCGAAAAGAGTTAAACAGAGGCAAACACAGTTCAACAGATTGAAACAGAGCAAAACAGAGGCAAACAGAGGGAAAAAGAGTGAAACAGAGTAAAACAGAGGCATACAGAGTTAAACAGAGTTGAACAGAGGCAAAAAGAGTTAAACAGAGTTGAACAGAGGCAAACAGAGTTAAACAGAGTTAAACAGAGGCAAACAGAGTTAAACAGATGCAAACAGAGGGAAACAGATTGAAACAGAGTTAAACAGAGGCGTACAGTGTAAAACACAGTTGAACAGAGGCAAAAAGAGTTTAATAGATTGAAATAGAGGCAAACAGAGTTGAACAGTAATAAACAGAGTTCAACAGAGTTAAACAGATTTAAACAGAGGGAAAAAGAGGGAAACAGAGTGAAACAGACTTAAACAGAGGCAAACAGAGATAAACAGAGTTGAACAGAGGCAAACAGAGTTAAACAGTTTTAAACAGAGGAAACTGTTAAACAGAATTAAACAGAGATAAACAGAGGCATACAGAGTTAAACAGAGACACACATAGTTAAATAGCGTTAAACAGAGGCAAACAGAGTTAAATAGAGTTAAGCAGAGGCAAACAGAGTTAAACAGAGTTAAACAAAGGCAAACAGAGTTAAATAGGTTGAAACAGAGGCAAACAAAGTTCAACAGATGTAAACAGAGTTCAGCTGAGTTAAACAGAGTTCAACAGAGGCAAACAGAGGGTAACAGAGTGAAACAGAGTTAAACAGAGTCGAACAGAGGCAAAGAGAGTTAAACAGAGTTAATCAGATGCAAACAGAGTTAAACAGAGTTAAACTGAGGCGAACAGAGTTAACCAGAGTTAAACAGAGGCAAACAGAGTTAAACAGAGTGAAACAGAGGCAGACAGAGTTAAACAGATTTAAACAGAGGCAAACAGAGTTAAACAGAGGCAAACAGAGTTAAACAGATTGAAACAGAGGCAAACAGAGTTCAACAGACATAAGCAGAGTTCAGCAGAGGCGAAAAGAGTTAAACAGAGGCAAACAGAGTTCAACAGATTGAAACAGAGCAAAACAGAGGCAAACAGAGGGAAAAGGAGTGAAACAGAGTAAAACAGAGGCATACAGAGTTAAACAGAGTTGAACAGAGGCAAAAAGAGTTAAACAGAGTTGAACAGAGGCAAACAGAGTTAAACAGAGTTAAACAGAGGCAAACAGAGGGAAACAGATTGACACAGAGTTAAACAGAGGCGTACAGTGTAAAACACAGTTGAACAGAGGCAAAAAGAGTTTAATAGATTGAATTAGAGGCAAACAGAGTTGAACAGTAATAAACAGAGTTCAACAGAGTTAAACAGATTTAAACAGAGGGAAAAAGAGGGAAACAGAGTGAAACAGACTTAAACAGAGGCAAACAGAGATAAACAGAGTTGAACAGAGGCAAACAGAGTTAAACAGCGTTAAACAGAGGCAAACAGAGTTAAATAGTTTGAAACAGAGGCAAACAGAGTTCAACGGACATAAACAGTGTTCAGCAGAGGCGAAAGGAGTTAAACAGAGTTAAATAGATGCAAACAGAGTTCAACAGATTTAAACAGTTAAATAGAGGCAAACAGAGGGAAACAGAGTGAAACAGAGTAAAACAGAGGCATACAGAGTTAAACAGAGTTGAACAGAGGCAAACAGTTAAACAGAGGCAAGCAGAGTTAAACAGTGTTAAACAGAGGCAAACCAAGGGAAAATGAGTGAAACAGAGTTAAACAGAGGCATACAGAGATAAACAGAGTTAAACAGAGTTGAACAGAGGCAAACAGAGTTAAAAAGAGTTAAACATAGGCAAACAGATTTAAACAGATTTAAACAGAGGCAAACAGAGTTAAAAAGAGTTAAACAGAGTAAAACAGAGGCATACAGAGTTAAACAGAGTTGAACAGAGGCAAACAGAGTTAAACAGAGGCAAGCAGAGTTAAACAGTGTTAAACAGAGGCAAACAGAGTTAAAAAGAGTTAAACAGAGTAAAACAGAGGCATACAGAGTTAAACTGAGTTAAACAGAGGCAAACAGAGTTCAACAGATTTAAACAGTTAAATAGAGGCAAACAGAGGGAAACAGAGTGAAACAGAGTAAAACAGAGGCATACAGAGTTAAACAGAGTTGAACAGAGGCAAACAGAGTTAAACAGAGGCAAGCAGAGTTAAACAGTGTTAAACAGAGGCAAACCCAAGGAAAATGAGTGAAACAGAGTTAAACAGAGGCATACAGAGATAAACAGAGTTAAACAGAGTTGAACAGAGGCAAACAGAGTTAAAAAGAGTTAAACATAGGCAAACACATTTAAACAGAGTTAAACAGAGGCAAACAGAGTTAAAAAGAGTTAAACAGAGGCAAACAGAGTTAAACAGAGTTAAACAGAGGCAGACAGATTTAAACAGATTTAAACAGAGGCAAACAGAGTTAAACAGAGGCAAACAGAGTTAAACAGATTGAAACAGAGGCAAACAGAGTTCAACAGACATAAGCAGAGTTCAGCAGAGGCGAAAAGAGTTAAACAGAGGCAAACAGAGTTCAACAGATTGAAACAGAGCAAAACAGAGGCAAACAGAGGGAAAAAGAGTGAAACAGAGTAAAACAGAGGCATACAGAGTTAAACAGAGTTGAACAGAGGCAAAAAGAGTTAAACAGAGTTGAACAGAGGCAAACAGAGTTAAACAGAGTTAAACAGAGGCAAACAGAGGGAAACAGATTGACACAGAGTTAAACAGAGGCGTACAGTGTAAAACACAGTTGAACAGAGGCAAAAAGAGTTTAATAGATTGAAATAGAGGCAAACAGAGTTGAACAGTAATAAACAGAGTTCAACAGAGTTAAACAGATTTAAACTGAGGGAAAAAGAGGGAAACAGAGTGAAACAGACTTAAACTTGGGCAAACAGAGATAAACAGAGTTGAACAGAGGCAAACAGAGTTAAACAGTTTTAAACAGAGGAAACAGTTAAACAGAATTAAACAGAGATAAACAGAGGCGAACAGAGTTAAACAGAGTTAGCAGAGGCAAACTGATTTCAACAGAGTTAAACAGAGGCATACAGAGTTAAACAGAGACACACATAGTTAAATAGCGTTAAACAGAGGCAAACAGAGTTAAATAGAGTTAAGCAGAGGCAAACAGAGTTAAACAGAGACAAACAGAGGCAAACAGAGTTAAATAGGTTGAAGAAGAGGCAAGCAAAGTTCAACAGATGTAAACAGAGTTCAGCTGAGTTAAACAGAGTTCAACAGAGGCAAACAGAGGGTAACAGAGTGAAACAGAGTTAAACAGAGTCGAACAGAGGCAAAGAGAGTTAAACAGAGTTAATCAGATGCAAACAGAGTTAAACAGAGTTAAACAGAGGCGAACAGGGTTAACCAGAGTGAAACAGAGGCAAACAGATTTCAACAGAGTTAAACAGAGTTGAACAGAGGCAAACAGAGGGAAACAGAGTGAAACAGAGTTAAACAGAGGCATATAGAGTTAAACAGAGTTGGACAGAGGCAAACAGAGTTAAATAGGTTGAAATAGAGGCAAACAGAGTTCAACAGATGTAAACAGAGTTCAACTGAGTTAAACAGAGTTAAACAGTGGCAAACAGAGGGTAACAAAGTGAAAGAGAGTTAAACAGAGGCAAACAGAGTGAAACAGAGTCGAAAAGAGGCACACAGAGTTAAACAGAGGCAAACCCAAGGAAAATGAGTGAAACAGAGTTAAACAGAGGCATACAGAGATAAACAGAGTTAAACAGAGTTGAACAGAGGCAAACAGAGTTAAAAAGAGTTAAACATAGGCAAACACATTTAAACAGAGTTAAACAGAGGCAAACAGAGTTTAAAAGAGTTAAACAGAGGCAAACAGAGTTAAAAAGAGTTAAACATAGGCAAACACATTTAAACAGAGTTAAACAGAGGCAAACAGAGTTAAAAAGAGTTAAACAGAGGCAAACAGAGTTAAACAGAGTTAAACAGAGGCAGACAGAGTTAAACAGATTTAAACAGAGGCAAACAGAGTTAAACAGAGGCAAACAGAGTTAAACAGATTGAAACAGAGGCAAACAGAGTTCAACAGACATAAGCAGATTTCAGCAGAGGCGAAAAGAGTTAAACAGAGGCAAACACAGTTCAACAGATTGAAACAGAGCAAAACAGAGGCAAACAGAGGGAAAAAGAGTGAAACAGAGTAAAACAGAGGCATACAGAGTTAAACAGAGTTGAACAGAGGCAAAAAGAGTTAAACAGAGTTGAACAGAGGCAAACAGAGTTAAACAGAGTTAAACAGAGGCAAACAGAGTTAAACAGATGCAAACAGAGGGAAACAGATTGAAACAGAGTTAAACAGAGGCGTACAGTGTAAAACACAGTTGAACAGAGGCAAAAAGAGTTTAATAGATTGAAATAGAGGCAAACAGAGTTGAACAGTAATAAACAGAGTTCAACAGAGTTAAACAGATTTAAACAGAGGGAAAAAGAGGGAAACAGAGTGAAACAGACTTAAACAGAGGCAAACAGAGATAAACAGAGTTGAACAGAGGCAAACAGAGTTAAACAGTTTTAAACAGAGGAAACTGTTAAACAGAATTAAACAGAGATAAACAGAGGCATACAGAGTTAAACAGAGACACACATAGTTAAATAGCGTTAAACAGAGGCAAACAGAGTTAAATAGAGTTAAGCAGAGGCAAACAGAGTTAAACAGAGTTAAACAAAGGCAAACAGAGTTAAATAGGTTGAAACAGAGGCAAACAAAGTTCAACAGATGTAAACAGAGTTCAGCTGAGTTAAACAGAGTTCAACAGAGGCAAACAGAGGGTAACAGAGTGAAACAGAGTTAAACAGAGTCGAACAGAGGCAAAGAGAGTTAAACAGAGTTAATCAGATGCAAACAGAGTTAAACAGAGTTAAACTGAGGCGAACAGAGTTAACCAGAGTTAAACAGAGGCAAACAGATTTAAACAGAGTGAAACAGAGGCAGACAGAGTTAAACAGATTTAAACAGAGGCAAACAGAGTTAAACAGAGGCAAACAGAGTTAAACAGATTGAAACAGAGGCAAACAGAGTTCAACAGACATAAGCAGAGTTCAGCAGAGGCGAAAAGAGTTAAACAGAGGCAAACAGAGTTCAACAGATTGAAACAGAGCAAAACAGAGGCAAACAGAGGGAAAAGGAGTGAAACAGAGTAAAACAGAGGCATACAGAGTTAAACAGAGTTGAACAGAGGCAAAAAGAGTTAAACAGAGTTGAACAGAGGCAAACAGAGTTAAACAGAGTTAAACAGAGGCAAACAGAGGGAAACAGATTGACACAGAGTTAAACAGAGGCGTACAGTGTAAAACACAGTTGAACAGAGGCAAAAAGAGTTTAATAGATTGAATTAGAGGCAAACAGAGTTGAACAGTAATAAACAGAGTTCAACAGAGTTAAACAGATTTAAACAGAGGGAAAAAGAGGGAAACAGAGTGAAACAGACTTAAACAGAGGCAAACAGAGATAAACAGAGTTGAACAGAGGCAAACAGAGTTAAACAGCGTTAAACAGAGGCAAACAGAGTTAAATAGTTTGAAACAGAGGCAAACAGAGTTCAACGGACATAAACAGTGTTCAGCAGAGGCGAAAGGAGTTAAACAGAGTTAAACAGATGCAAACAGAGTTCAACAGATTTAAACAGTTAAATAGAGGCAAACAGAGGGAAACAGAGTGAAACAGAGTAAAACAGAGGCATACAGAGTTAAACAGAGTTGAACAGAGGCAAACAGTTAAACAGAGGCAAGCAGAGTTAAACAGTGTTAAACAGAGGCAAACCAAGGGAAAATGAGTGAAACAGAGTTAAACAGAGGCATACAGAGATAAACAGAGTTAAACAGAGTTGAACAGAGGCAAACAGAGTTAAAAAGAGTTAAACATAGGCAAACAGATTTAAACAGATTTAAACAGAGGCAAACAGAGTTAAAAAGAGTTAAACAGAGTAAAACAGAGGCATACAGAGTTAAACAGAGTTGAACAGAGGCAAACAGAGTTAAACAGAGGCAAGCAGAGTTAAACAGTGTTAAACAGAGGCAAACAGAGTTAAAAAGAGTTAAACAGAGTAAAACAGAGGCATACAGAGTTAAACTGAGTTAAACAGAGGCAAACAGAGTTCAACAGATTTAAACAGTTAAATAGAGGCAAACAGAGGGAAACAGAGTGAAACAGAGTAAAACAGAGGCATACAGAGTTAAACAGAGTTGAACAGAGGCAAACAGAGTTAAACAGAGGCAAGCAGAGTTAAACAGTGTTAAACAGAGGCAAACCCAAGGAAAATGAGTGAAACAGAGTTAAACAGAGGCATACAGAGATAAACAGAGTTAAACAGAGTTGAACAGAGGCAAACAGAGTTAAAAAGAGTTAAACATAGGCAAACACATTTAAACAGAGTTAAACAGAGGCAAACAGAGTTAAAAAGAGTTAAACAGAGGCAAACAGAGTTAAACAGAGTTAAACAGAGGCAGACAGATTTAAACAGATTTAAACAGAGGCAAACAGAGTTAAACAGAGGCAAACAGAGTTAAACAGATTGAAACAGAGGCAAACAGAGTTCAACAGACATAAGCAGAGTTCAGCAGAGGCGAAAAGAGTTAAACAGAGGCAAACAGAGTTCAACAGATTGAAACAGAGCAAAACAGAGGCAAACAGAGGGAAAAAGAGTGAAACAGAGTAAAACAGAGGCATACAGAGTTAAACAGAGTTGAACAGAGGCAAAAAGAGTTAAACAGAGTTGAACAGAGGCAAACAGAGTTAAACAGAGTTAAACAGAGGCAAACAGAGGGAAACAGATTGACACAGAGTTAAACAGAGGCGTACAGTGTAAAACACAGTTGAACAGAGGCAAAAAGAGTTTAATAGATTGAAATAGAGGCAAACAGAGTTGAACAGTAATAAACAGAGTTCAACAGAGTTAAACAGATTTAAACTGAGGGAAAAAGAGGGAAACAGAGTGAAACAGACTTAAACTTGGGCAAACAGAGATAAACAGAGTTGAACAGAGGCAAACAGAGTTAAACAGTTTTAAACAGAGGAAACAGTTAAACAGAATTAAACAGAGATAAACAGAGGCGAACAGAGTTAAACAGAGTTAGCAGAGGCAAACTGATTTCAACAGAGTTAAACAGAGGCATACAGAGTTAAACAGAGACACACATAGTTAAATAGCGTTAAACAGAGGCAAACAGAGTTAAATAGAGTTAAGCAGAGGCAAACAGAGTTAAACAGAGACAAACAGAGGCAAACAGAGTTAAATAGGTTGAAGAAGAGGCAAGCAAAGTTCAACAGATGTAAACAGAGTTCAGCTGAGTTAAACAGAGTTCAACAGAGGCAAACAGAGGGTAACAGAGTGAAACAGAGTTAAACAGAGTCGAACAGAGGCAAAGAGAGTTAAACAGAGTTAATCAGATGCAAACAGAGTTAAACAGAGTTAAACAGAGGCGAACAGGGTTAACCAGAGTTAAACAGAGGCAAACAGATTTCAACAGAGTTAAACAGAGTTGAACAGAGGCAAACAGAGGGAAACAGAGTGAAACAGAGTTAAACAGAGGCATATAGAGTTAAACAGAGTTGGACAGAGGCAAACAGAGTTAAATAGGTTGAAATAGAGGCAAACAGAGTTCAACAGATGTAAACAGAGTTCAACTGAGTTAAACAGAGTTAAACAGTGGCAAACAGAGGGTAACAAAGTGAAAGAGAGTTAAACAGAGGCAAACAGAGTGAAACAGAGTCGAAAAGAGGCACACAGAGTTAAACAGAGTTAAACAGAGGCAAACCCAAGGAAAATGAGTGAAACAGAGTTAAACAGAGGCATACAGAGATAAACAGAGTTAAACAGAGTTGAACAGAGGCAAACAGAGTTAAAAAGAGTTAAACATAGGCAAACACATTTAAACAGAGTTAAACAGAGGCAAACAGAGTTTAAAAGAGTTAAACAGAGGCAAACAGAGTTAAAAAGAGTTAAACATAGGCAAACACATTTAAACAGAGTTAAACAGAGGCAAACAGAGTTAAAAAGAGTTAAACAGAGGCAAACAGAGTTAAACAGAGTTAAACAGAGGCAGACAGAGTTAAACAGATTTAAACAGAGGCAAACAGAGTTAAACAGAGGCAAACAGAGTTAAACAGATTGAAACAGAGGCAAACAGAGTTCAACAGACATAAGCAGATTTCAGCAGAGGCGAAAAGAGTTAAACAGAGGCAAACACAGTTCAACAGATTGAAACAGAGCAAAACAGAGGCAAACAGAGGGAAAAAGAGTGAAACAGAGTAAAACAGAGGCATACAGAGTTAAACAGAGTTGAACAGAGGCAAAAAGAGTTAAACAGAGTTGAACAGAGGCAAACAGAGTTAAACAGAGTTAAACAGAGGCAAACAGAGTTAAACAGATGCAAACAGAGGGAAACAGATTGAAACAGAGTTAAACAGAGGCGTACAGTGTAAAACACAGTTGAACAGAGGCAAAAAGAGTTTAATAGATTGAAATAGAGGCAAACAGAGTTGAACAGTAATAAACAGAGTTCAACAGAGTTAAACAGATTTAAACAGAGGGAAAAAGAGGGAAACAGAGTGAAACAGACTTAAACAGAGGCAAACAGAGATAAACAGAGTTGAACAGAGGCAAACAGAGTTAAACAGTTTTAAACAGAGGAAACTGTTAAACAGAATTAAACAGAGATAAACAGAGGCATACAGAGTTAAACAGAGACACACATAGTTAAATAGCGTTAAACAGAGGCAAACAGAGTTAAATAGAGTTAAGCAGAGGCAAACAGAGTTAAACAGAGTTAAACAAAGGCAAACAGAGTTAAATAGGTTGAAACAGAGGCAAACAAAGTTCAACAGATGTAAACAGAGTTCAGCTGAGTTAAACAGAGTTCAACAGAGGCAAACAGAGGGTAACAGAGTGAAACAGAGTTAAACAGAGTCGAACAGAGGCAAAGAGAGTTAAACAGAGTTAATCAGATGCAAACAGAGTTAAACAGAGTTAAACTGAGGCGAACAGAGTTAACCAGAGTTAAACAGAGGCAAACAGTGTTAAACAGAGTTAAACAGAGGCAAACAGAGGGAAACAGATTGACACAGAGTTAAACAGAGGCGTACAGTGTAAAACACAGTTGAACAGAGGCAAAAAAGTTTAATAGATTGAAATAGAGGCAAACAGAGTTGAACAGTAATAAACAGAGTTCAACAGAGTTAAACACGTTTAAACAGAGGGAAAAAGAGTGAAACAGAGTTAAACAGAGGCATATAGAGTTAAACAGAGTTGGACAGAGGCAAACAGAGTTAAATAGGTTGAAATAGAGGCAAACAGAGTTCAACAGATGTAAACAGAGTTCAACTGAGTTAAACAGAGTTAAACAGTGGCAAACAGAGGGTAACAGAGTGAAACAGAGTTAAACAGATGCAAACAGAGTGAAACAGAGTCGAAAAGAGGCACACAGAGTTAAACAGAGTTAAACAGAGGCAAACCCAAGGAAAATGAGTGAAACAGAGTTAAACAGAGGCATACAGAGGTAAACAGAGTTAAACAGAGTTGAACAGACCAAACAGAGTTAAAAAGAGTTAAACATAGGCAAACAGATTTAAACAGTGTTAAACAGAGGCAAACAGAGTTAAAAAGAGTTAAACAGAGGCAAACAGAGTTAAACAGAGTTAAACAGAGGCAGACAGAGTTAAACAGATTTAAACAGAGGCAAACAGAGTTAAACAGAGGCAAACAGAGTTAAACAGATTGAAACAGAGGCAAACAGAGTTCAACAGACATAAGCAGAGTTCAGCAGAGGCGAAAAGAGTTAAACAGAGGGAAACAGAGTTCAAAAGATTGAAACAGAGCAAAACAGAGGCAAACAGAGGGAAAAAGAGTGAAACAGAGTAAAACAGAGGCATACAGAGTTAAACAGAGTTGAACAGAGGCAAAAAGAGTTAAACAGAGTTGAACAGAGGCAAACAGAGTGAAACAGAGTTAAACAGAGGCAAACAGAGGGATACAGATTGACACAGAGTTAAACGGAGGCGTACAGTGTAAAACACAGTTGAACAGAGGCAAAAAGAGTTTAATAGATTGAAATAGAGGCAAACAGAGTTGAACAGTAATAAACAGAGTTCAACAGAGTTAAACACATTTAAATAGAGGCAAACAGAGGGAAACAGAGTGAAACAGTGTTAAACAGAGGCAAACAGAGATAAACAGAGTTGAACAGAGGCAAACAGAGTTAAACAGCGTTAAACAGAGGCAAACAGAGTTAAATAGTTTGAAACAGAGGCAAACAGAGTTCAACGGACATAAACAGTGTTCAGCAGAGGCGAAAGGAGTTAAACAGAGTTAAACAGAGGCAAACAGAGTTCAACAGATTTAAACAGTTAAATAGAGGCAAACAGAGGGAAACAGAGTGAAACAGAGTAAAACAGAGGCATACAGAGTTAAACAGAGTTGAACAGCGGCAAACAGTTAAACAGAGGCAAGCAGAGTTAAACAGTGTTACACAGAGGCAAACCAAGGGAAAATGAGTGAAACAGAGTTTAACAGAGGCATACAGAGATAAACAGAGTTAAACAGAGTTGAACAGAGGCAAACAGAGTTAAAAAGAGTTAAACATAGGCAAACAGATTTAAACAGAGTTAAACAGATTTAAACAGAGGGAAAAAGAGGGAAACAGAGTGAAACAGACTTAAACAGAGGCAAACAGAGATAAACAGAGTTGAACAGAGGCAAACAGAGTTAAACAGCGTTAAACAGAGGCAAACAGAGTTAAATAGTTTGAAACAGAGGCAAACATAGTTCAACGGACATAAACAGTGTTCAGCAGAGGCGAAAGGAGTTAAACAGAGTTAAACAGAGGCAAACAGAGTTCAACAGATTGAAACAGAGCAAAACAGAGGCATACAGAGTTAAACAGAGTTGAACAGAGGCGAAAAGAGTTAAACAGAGTTGAACAGAGGCAAACAGAGTTAAACTGAGGCAAACAGAGGGAAACAGATTGACACAGAGTTAAACAGAGGCGTACAGTGTAAAACGCAGTTGAACAGAGGCAAAAAGAGTTTAATAGATTGAAATAGAGGCAAACAGAGTTGAACAGTAATAAAGAGAGTTCAACAGAGTTAAATAGATTTAAACAGAGGGAAAAAGAGGGAAACAGAGTGAAACAGACTTAAACAGAGGCAAACAGAGATAAACAGAGTTGAACAGAGGCAAACAGAGTTAAACAGTTTTAAACAGAGGAAACAGTTAAACAGAATTAAACAGAGATAAACAGAGGCGAACAGAGTTAAGCAGAGTTAGCAGAGGCAAACTGATTTCAACAGAGTTAAACAGAGGCATACAGAGTTAAACAGAGACAAACATAGTTAAATAGCGATAAACAGAGGCAAACAGAGTTAAATAGTGTTAAGCAGAGGCAAACAGAGTTAAACAGAGTTAAACAGAGGCAAACAGAGTTAAATAGGTTGAAACAGAGGCAAACAAAATTCAACAGATGTAAACAGAGTTCAGCTGAGTTAAACAGAGTTCAACAGAGGCAAAGAGAGTTAAACAGAGTTAATCAGATGCAAACAGAGTTAAACAGAGTTAAACAGAGGCGAACAGAGTTAACCAGAGTTAAACAGAGGCAAACAGAGTTAAACAGAGTTAAACAGAGGCAAACAGAGGGAAACAGATTGACACAGAGTTAAACAGAGGCGTACAGAGTGAAACAGAGTCGAAAAGAGGCACACAGAGTTAAACAGAGTTCAACAGAGGAAAACCCAAGGAAAATGAGTGAAACAGAGTTAAACAGAGGCATACAGAGATAAACAGAGTTAAACAGAGTTGAACAGAGGCAAACAGAGTTAAAAAGAGTTAAACATAGGCAAACAGATTTAAACAGAGTTAAACAGAGGCAGACAGAGTTAAACAGATTGAAACAGAGGCAAACAGAGTTAAACAGAGGCAAACAGAGTTAAACAGATTGAAACAGAGGCAAACAGAGTTCAACAGACATAAGCAGAGTTCAGCAGAGGCGAAAAGAGTTAAACAGAGGCAAACACAGTTCAACAGATTGAAACAGAGCAAAACAGAGGCAAACAGAGGGGAAAAGAGTGAAACAGAGTAAAACAGAGGCATACAGAGTTAAACAGAGTTGCACAGAGGCAAAAAGAATTAAACAGAGTTGAACAGAGGCAAACAGAGTTAAACAGCGTTAAACAGAGGCAAACAGAGTTAAATAGTTTGAAACAGAGGCAAACAGAGTTCAACGGACATAAACAGTGTTCAGCAGAGGCGAAAGGAGTTAAACAGAGTTAAACAGAGGCAAACAGAGTTCAACAGATTTAAACAGTTAAATAGAGGCAAACAGAGGGAAACAGAGTGAAACAGAGTAAAACAGAGGCATACAGAGTTAAACAGAGTTGAACAGAGGCAAACAGTTAAACAGAGGCAAGCAGAGTTAAACAGTGTTAAACAGAGGCAAACCAAGGGAAAATGAGTGAAACAGAGTTAAACAGAGGCATACAGAGATAAACAGAGTTAAACAGAGTTGAACAGAGGCAAACAGAGTTAAAAAGAGTTAAACATAGGCAAACAGATTTAAACAGAATTAAACAGAGGCAAACAGAGTTAAAAAGAGTTAAACAGAGTAAAACAGAGGCATACAGAGTTAAACAGAGTTGAACAGAGGCAAACAGAGTTAAACAGAGGCAAGCAGAGTTAAACAGTGTTAAACAGAGGCATACAGAGTTAAACTGAGTTAAACAGAGGCAAACAGAGTTCAACAGATTTAAACAGTTAAATAGAGGCAAACAGAGGGAAACAGAGTGAAACAGAGTATAACAGAGGCATACAGAGGTAAACAGAGTTGAGCAGAGGCAAACAGAGTTAAACAGAGGCAAGCAGAGTTAAACAGTGTTAAACAGAGGCAAACCCAAGGAAAATGAGTGAAACAGAGTTAAACAGAGGCATACAGAGATAAACAGAGTTAAACAGAGTTGAACAGAGGCAAACAGAGTTAAAAAGAGTTAAACATAGGCAAACACATTTAAACAGAGTTAAACAGAGGGAAACAGAGTTAAAAAGAGTTAAACAGAGGCAAACAGAGTTAAACAGAGGCAAACAGAGTTAAACAGATTGCAACAGAGGCAAACAGAGTTCAACAGACATAAGCAGAGTTCAGCAGAGGCGAAAAGATTTAAACAGAGGCAAACAGATTTCAACAGATTGAAACAGAGCAAAACAGAGGCAAACAGAGGGGAAAAGAGTGAAACAGAGTAAAACAGAGGCATACAGAGTTAAACAGTGTTGAACAGAGGCAAAAAGAGTTAAACCGAGTTGAACAGAGGCAAACGGAGTTAAACAGAGTTAAACAGAGGCAAACAGAGTGAAACAGAGTCGAAAAGAGGCACACAGAGTTAAACAGAGTTAAACAGAGGCAAACCCAAGGAAAATGAGTGAAACAGAGTTAAACAGAGGCATACAGAGGTAAACAGAGTTAAACAGAGTTGAACAGACCAAACAGAGTTAAAAAGAGTTAAACATAGGCAAACAGATTTAAACAGTGTTACACAGAGGCAAACCAAGGGAAAATGAGTGAAACAGAGTTTAACAGAGGCATACAGAGATAAACAGAGTTAAACAGAGTTGAACAGAGGCAAACAGAGTTAAAAAGAGTTAAACATAGGCAAACAGATTTAAACAGAGTTAAACAGATTTAAACAGAGGGAAAAAGAGGGAAACAGAGTGAAACAGACTTAAACAGAGGCAAACAGAGATAAACAGAGTTGAACAGAGGCAAACAGAGTTAAACAGCGTTAAACAGAGGCAAACAGAGTTAAATAGTTTGAAACAGAGGCAAACATATTTCAACGGACATAAACAGTGTTCAGCAGAGGCGAAAGGAGTTAAACAGAGTTAAACAGAGGCAAACAGAGTTCAACAGATTGAAACAGAGCAAAACAGAGGCATACAGAGTTAAACAGAGTTGAACAGAGGCGAAAAGAGTTAAACAGAGTTGAACAGAGGCAAACAGAGTTAAACTGAGGCAAACAGAGGGAAACAGATTGACACAGAGTTAAACAGAGGCGTACAGTGTAAAACACAGTTGAACAGAGGCAAAAAGAGTTTAATAGATTGAAATAGAGGCAAACAGAGTTGAACAGTAATGAACAGAGTTCAACAGAGTTAAATAGATTTAAACAGAGGGAAAAAGAGGGAAACAGAGTGAAACAGACTTAAACAGAGGCAAACAGAGATAAACAGAGTTGAACAGAGGCAAACAGAGTTAAACAGTTTTAAACAGAGGAAACAGTTAAACAGAATTAAACAGAGATAAACAGAGGCGAACAGAGTTAAACAGAGTTAGCAGAGGCAAACTGATTTCAACAGAGTTAAACAGAGGCATACAGAGTTAAACAGAGACAAACATAGTTAAATAGCGATAAACAGAGGCAAACAGAGTTAAATAGAGTTAAGCAGAGGCAAACAGAGTTAAACAGAGTTAAACAGAGGCAAACAAAGTTAAATAGGTTGAAACAGAGGCAAACAAAATTCAACAGATGTAAACAGAGTTCAGCTGAGTTAAACAGAGTTCAACAGAGGCAAAGAGAGTTAAACAGAGTTAATCAGATGCAAACAGAGTTAAACAGAGTTAAACAGAGGCGAACAGAGTTAACCAGAGTTAAACAGAGGCAAAGAGAGTTAAACAGAGTTAAACAGAGGCAAACAGAGGGAAACAGATTGACACAGAGTTAAACAGAGGCGTACAGTGTAAAACACAGTTGAACAGAGGCAAAAAGAGTTTAACAGATTGAAATAGAGGCAAACAGAGTTGAACAGTAATAAACAGATTTCAACAGAGTTAAACAGATTTAAACAGAGGGAAAAAGAGGGAAACAGAGTGAAACAGAGTTAAACAGAGGCATATAGAGTTAAACAGAGTTGGACAGAGGCAAACAGAGTTAAATAGGTTGAAATAGAGGCAAACAGAGTTCAACAGATGTAAACAGAGTTCAACTGAGTTAAACAGAGTTAAACAGTGGCAAACAGAGGGTAACAGAATGAAACAGAGTTAAACAGAGGCAAACAGAGTGAAACAGAGTCGAAAAGAGGCACACAGAGTTAAACAGAGTTAAACAGAGGCAAACCCAAGGAAAATGAGTGAAACAGAGTTAAACAGAGGCATACAGAGATAAACAGAGTTAAACAGAGTTGAACAGAGGCAAACAGAGTTAAAAAGAGTTAAACATAGGCAAACAGATTTAAACAGAGTTAAACAGAGGCAGACAGAGTTAAACAGATTTAAACAGAGGCAAACAGAGTTAAACAGAGGCAAACAGAGTTAAACAGATTGAAACAGAGGCAAACAGAGTTCAACAGACATAAGCAGAGTTCAGCAGAGGCGAAAAGAGTTAAACAGAGGCAAACACAGTTCAACAGATTGAAACAGAGCAAAACAGAGGCAAACAGAGGGGAAAAGAGTGAAACAGAGTAAAACAGAGGCATACAGAGTTAAACAGAGTTGCACAGAGGCAAAAAGTATTAAACAGAGTTGAACAGAGGCAAACAGAGTTAAACAGCGTTAAACAGAGGCAAACAGAGTTAAATAGTTTGAAACAGAGGCAAACAGAGTTCAACGGACATAAACAGTGTTCAGCAGAGGCGAAAGGAGTTAAACAGAGTTAAACAGAGGCAAACAGAGTTCAACAGATTTAAACAGTTAAATAGAGGCAAACAGAGGGAAACAGAGTGAAACAGAGTAAAACAGAGGCATACAGAGTTAAACAGAGTTGAACAGAGGCAAACAGTTAAACAGAGGCAAGCAGAGTTAAACAGTGTTAAACAGAGGCAAACCAAGGGAAAATGAGTGAAACAGAGTTAAACAGAGGCATACAGAGATAAACAGAGTTAAACAGAGTTGAACAGAGGCAAACAGAGTTAAAAAGAGTTAAACATAGGCAAACAGATTTAAACAGAATTAAACAGAGGCAAACAGAGTAAAAAAGAGTTAAACAGAGTAAAACAGAGGCATACAGAGTTAAACAGAGTTGAACAGAGGCAAACAGAGTTAAACAGAGGCAAGCAGAGTTAAACAGTGTTAAACAGAGGCAAACAGAGTTAAAAAGAGTTAAACAGAGTAAAACAGAGGCATACAGAGTTAAACTGAGTTAAACAGAGGCAAACAGAGTTCAACAGATTTAAACAGTTAAATAGAGGCAAACAGAGGGAAACAGAGTGAAACAGAGTAAAACAGAGGCATACAGAGGTAAACAGAGTTGAGCAGAGGCAAACAGAGTTAAACAGAGGCAAGCAGAGTTAAACAGTGTTAAACAGAGGCAAACCCAAGGAAAATGAGTGAAACAGAGTTAAACAGAGGCATACAGAGATAAACAGAGTTAAACAGAGTTGAACAGAGGCAAACAGAGTTAAAAAGAGTTAAACATAGGCAAACACATTTAAACAGAGTTAAACAGAGGCAAACAGAGTTAAAAAGAGTTAAACAGAGGCAAACAGAGTTAAACAGATTTAAACAGAGGCAAACAGAGTTAAACAGAGGCAAACAGAGTTAAACAGATTGCAACAGAGGCAAACAGAGTTCAACAGACATAAGCAGAGTTCAGCAGAGGCGAAAAGATTTAAACAGAGGCAAACAGAGTTCAACAGATTGAAACAGAGCAAAACAGAGGCAAACAGAGGGGAAAAGAGTGAAACAGAGTAAAACAGAGGCATACAGAGTTAAACAGTGTTGAACAGAGGCAAAAAGAGTTAAACCGAGTTGAACAGAGGCAAACGGAGTTAAACAGAGTTAAACAGAGGCAAACAGAGGGAAACAGATTGACGCAGAGTTAAACAGAGGCGTACAGTGTAAAACACAGTTGAACAGAGGCAAAAAGAGTTTAATAGATTGAAATAGAGGCAAACAGAGTTGAACAGTAATAAACAGAGTTCAACAGAGTTAAACAGATTTAAACAGAGGGAAAAAGAGGGAAACAGAGTGAAACAGACTTAAACAGAGGCAAACAGAGATAAACAGAGTTGAACAGAGGCAAACAGAGTTAAACAGTTTTAAACAGAGGAAACAGTTAAACAGAATTAAACAGAGATAAACAGAGGCGAACAGAGTTAAACAGAGTTAGCAGAGGCAAACTGATTTCAACAGAGTTAAACAGAGGCATACAGAGTTAAACAGAGACACACATAGTTAAATAGCGTTAAACAGAGGCAAACAGAATTAAATAGATTTAAGCAGAGGCAAACAGAGTTAAACAGAGTTAAACAGAGGCAAACAGAGTTAAATAGGTTGAAACAGAGGCAAGCAAAGTTCAACAGATGTAAACAGAGTTCAGCTGAGTTAAACAGAGTTCAACAGAGGCAAACAGAGGGTAACAGAGTGAAACAGAGTTAAACAGAGTCGAACAGAGGCAAAGAGAGTTAAACAGAGTTAATCAGATGCAAACAGAGTTAAACAGAGTTAAACAGAGGCGAACAGAGTTAACCACAGTTAAACAGAGGCAAACAGATTTCAACAGAGTTAAACAGAGTTCAACAGAGGCAAACAGAGGGTAACAGAGTGAAACAGAGTTAAACAGAGTCGAACAGAGGCAAAGAGAGTTAAACAGAGTTAATCAGATGCAAACAGAGTTAAACAGAGTTAAACAGAGGCGAACAGAGTTAACCAGAGTTAAACAGAGGCAAACAGATTTCAACAGAGTTAAACAGAGTTGAACTGAGGCAAACAGAGGGAAACAGAGTGAAACAGAGTTAAACAGAGGCATATAGAGTTAAACAGAGTTGGACAGAGGCAAACAGAGTTAAATAGGTTGAAATAGAGGCAAACAGAGTTCAACAGATGTAAACAGAGTTCAACTGAGTTAAACAGAGTTAAACAGTGGCAAACAGAGGGTAACAAAGTG
Source organism: Isurus oxyrinchus (assembly GCA_026770705.1). Lineage (NCBI taxonomy): Eukaryota > Metazoa > Chordata > Chondrichthyes > Lamniformes > Lamnidae > Isurus > Isurus oxyrinchus. The sequence goes on from JANJGN010002048.1 coordinate 28,500, forward strand.
AAACAGAGTTAAACAGAGGCAGAGTGAAACAGAGTCGAAAAGAGGCACACAGAGTTAAACAGAGTTAAACAGATGCAAACAGAGTTAATCAGAGTCAAACAGAGGCAAACAGAGTTAACCAGAGTTAAACAGAGGCAAACAGTTTTCAACAGAGTTAAACAGAGGCAAACAGAGGGAAACAGAGTGAAACACAGTTAAACATAGGCATACAGAGTGAAAGAGAGTTAAACAGAATAGAACAGAGGCAAACAGAGTTAAACAGAGTTAAACAGAGTTAAATAGAGTTCAACAGAGTTAAACAGTGGCAAACAGAGTTAAACAGAATTAAACTGAGGAAAACAGAGTTGAACAGAGGCAAACAGATATAAACAGAGTTAAACAGAGGCAAACAGAGTTTAAACAGAGTAAACAGAGGCAAACAGAGTTAAATGGATTGAAACAGAGGCAAACAGAGGCAAACAGAGATAAACGGAGTTCAACAGAGTTAAACAGAGTTGCACAGAGGCAAACAGAGCTAAACAGAGTAAAACAGTGGCAAACATGGTTAAACAAAGTTAAACAGAGGCAAACAGAGGCAAACAGAGTAAACAGAGGCATACAGAGTTAAACAGAGTTAAACAGAGGCAAACAGAGTTAAACAGCTTTAAACAGAGGCAAACAGAGTTAAATAGAGTTACACAGAGGCAAACAGAGTGAAACAGAGTTAAACAGAGGCAAACAGAGTTCAAGAGACATAAGCAGAGTTCAGCAGAGGCGAAAAGATTTAAACAGAGGCAAACAGAGTTCAACAGATTGAAAAAGAGCTAAACAGAGGCAAACAGAGGGAAACAGAGTGAAACAGAGTATAACAGAGGCATACAGAGTTAAACAGAGTTGAACAGAGGCAAACAGAGTTAAACAGAGGCAAACAGTGGGAAACAGAGTTAAACAGAGGCATATAGAGTTAAACAGAGTTGAACAGAGGCAAACAGAGTTAAATAGGTTGAAACAGAGGCAAACAGAGTTCAACAGATGTAAACAGAGTTCAACGGAGTAAAGCAGTGTTGAACAGAGGCAAACAGAGACACACAGAGTTAAACAGAGGCATACAGAGTTAAACAGTTTTAAACAGAGGCAAACAGAGTTAAACAGCGTTGAACAGAGGCAAACAGAGTTAAATAGAGTTAAACAGAGGCAAACAGAGTTAAACAGGGGCAAACAGAGTTACACAGAGGCAAACAGAGTTAAACAGCGTTAAACAGAAGCAAACAGAGTTAAATAGAGTTAAACAGAGGGAAACAGAGTTGAAAATAGTTAAACAGAAGCAGCGGAGTTCAATAGAGTTAAACAGAACGCTGCAGAGTTAAAGAGAGTTAAACAGAGACAAACAGAGTGAAACAGCGTTTAACAGAGGCAATCAGAGTTCGAAAGAGTTAAACAGAGGCAAACAGAGTTCAATAGAGTTAAACAGAACTCGGCAGAGTTAAACAGAGTTAAACAGAGGCAAACAGAGTTAAACAGATGCAAACAGAGGGAAACAGATTGAAACAGAGTTAAACAGAGGCTTACAGAGTTAAACACAGTTGAACAGAGGCAAAAAGAGTTTAATAGATTGAAATAGAGGCAAACAGAGTTGAACAGTAATAAACAGAGTTCAACAGAGTTAAACACATTTAAATAGAGGCAAACAGAGGGAAACAGAGTGAAACAGAGTTAAAAAGAGGCAAACAGAGATAAACAGAGTTGAACAGAGGCAAACAGAGTTAAACAGATTGAAACAGAGGAAACAGAGTTAAACAGATTTAAACAGAGATAAACAGAGGTGAAGAGAGTTAAACAGAGTTAGCAGAGGCAAACTGATTTCAACAGAGTTAAACAGAGACATACAGAGTTAAACAGAGGCACACATAGTTAAACAGCGTTAAATAGAGGCAAACAGAGTTAAATAGAGTTAAACAGAGGCAAACAGAGTTAAACAGAGTGAAGCAGAGGCAAACAGAGTTAAATAGATTGAAACAGAGGCAAACAGAGTTCAACAGAGATAAATGGAGTTCAACAGAGTTAAACAGAGGCAAACAGAGGGAAACAGAGTTAAACAGAGGCATATAGAGTTAAACAGAGTTGAACAGAGGCAAACAGAGTTAAATAGGTTGAAACAGAGGCAAACAGAGTTCAACAAATGTAAACAGAGTTGAACTGAATTAAACAGAGTTAGACAGAGTCGAACAGAGGCCAAGAGAGTTAAACAGAGTTAAACAGATGCAAACAGAGTTAAACAGAGTTCAACAGAGGCGAACAGAGTTAACCAGAGTTAAACAGAGGCAAACAGTTTTCAACAGAGTTAAACAGAGTTAAACAGAGGCAAACAGAGGGAAACAGAGTGAAACACAGTTAAACATAGGCATACAGAGTGAAACAGAGTTAAACAGAATTGAACAGAGGCAAACAGAGTTAAACAGAGTTAAAAAGTGTTAAATAGAGTTCAACAGAGTTAAACAGAGGCAAACAAAGTTAAACAGAATTAAACTGAGGAAAACAGAGTTGAACAGAGGCAAACAGAGCTAAACAGATTTAAACAGTGGCAAACATGTTTAAACAGAGTTAAAACAGAGGCAAACAGAGGCAACCAGAGTTAGACAGAGGCATACAGAGTGCAACAGTGTTAAACAGAGGCAAACAGAGTTAAACAGCGTTAAACAGAGGCAAACAGAGTTAAATAGTTTGAAACAGATGCAAACAGATTTCAACAGACATAAACAGTGTTCAGCAGAGGTGAAAAGAGTTAAACAGAGTTAAACAGAGGCAAACAGATATCTACAGATTTAAACAGTTAAACAGAGTTAAACAGAGGGAAACAGAGTGAAACAGATTTAAACAGAGTTACACAGAGGCAAACAGAGGGAAACAGAGTGAAACAGAGTAAAACAGAGGCAAACAGAGTTAAACATAGTTGAACAGAGGCAAACAGAGTTAAACAGAGGCAAACAGAGTTAAACAGTTTTAAACAGAGGCAAACCAAGGGAAAATGAGTGAAACAGAGTTAAACAGGCATACAGAGATAAACAGAGTTAAACAGAGTTGAACAGAGGCAAACAGAGTTAAAAAGAGTTAAACATAGGCAAACAGATTTAAACAGAGTTAAACAGAGGCAAACAGAGTTAAACAGAGGCAGACCGAGTGAAATAGATTTAAACAGAGGCAAACAGAGTTAAAAAGGGGCAAACAGAGTTCAACAGAGGCAAACAGAGTTAAACAGCGTTAAACAGAAGCAAGCAGAGTTAAATAGAGTTAAACAGAGGGAAACAGAGTTAAAAAGAGTTAAACAGAAGCAAACAGAGTTCAATAGAGTTAAACAGAACGCTGCAGAGTTAAAGAGATTTAAACAGAGGCAAACAGAGTGAAACAGCGTTTAACAGAGGCAGAGTTAAATAGATTTAAATAGAGTTAAACAGAGGCAAACCGAGTAAGAAAGAGTTAAACAGAGGCAAACAGAGTTCAATAGAATTAAACAGAACACAGCAGAGTTAAACAGAGTTAAAATGAGGCAAACAGAGTTAAACAGATGCAAACAGAGGGAAACAGATTGACACAGAGTTAAACAGAGGCGTACAGTGTAAAACACAGTTGAACAGAAACAAAAAGAGTTTAATAGATTGAAATAGAGGCAAACAGAGTTGAACAGTAATAAACAGAGTTGAACAGAGTTAAACTGATTTAAACAGAGGCAAACAGAGGGAAACAGAGTGAAACAGACTGAAACGGAGGCAAACAGAGTTAAACAGAGTTAAACAGAGGCAGACAGAGTTCAACAGATTTAAACAGAGGCAAACAGAGTTAAACAGAGTTAAACAGAGGCAAACAGAGTTAAACAGATTGAAACAGAGGCAAACAGAGTTCAACAGACATAAGCAGAGTTCAGCAGAGGCGAAAAGAGTTAAACAGAGGCAAACAGAGTTCAACAGATTGAAACAGAGCTACACAGAGGCAAACAGAGGGAAAAAGAGTGAAACAGAGTAAAACAGAGGCATACAGAGTTAAACAGAGTTGAACAGATGCTAAAAGAGTTAAACAGAGTTGAACAGAGGCAAACAGAGTTAAACAGAGTTAAACAGAGGCAAACAGATGGAAACAGATTGACACAGAGTTAACCAGAGGCGTACAGTGTAAAACGCAGTTGAACAGAGGCAAAAAGAGTTTAATAGATTGAAATAGAGACAAACAGAGTTGAACAGTAATAAACAGAGTTAAACAGATTTAAGCAGAGGCAAACAGAGGGAAACAGAGTGAAACAGACTTAAACAGAGGCAAACAGAGATAAACAGAGTTGAACAGAGGCAAACAGAGTTAAACAGTTTTAAACAGAGGAAACAGAGTTAAACAGAATTAAACAGAGATAAACAGAGGCGAACAGAGTTAAACAGAGTTAGCAGAGGCAAACTGAAATCAACAGAGTTAAACAGAGACATACAGAGTTAAACAGAGGCACACATAGTAAAACAGCGTTAAACAGAGGCAAACAGAGTTAAATAGAGTTAAGCAGAGGCAAACAGAGTTAAACAGAGACAAACAGAGTTAAATAGCTTGAAACAGAGGCAAAGAAAGTTCAACAGATGTAAACAGAGTTCAACTGAGTTAAACAGAGATCAATAGAGGCAAACAGAGGGTAACAGAGTGCAACAGAGTTAAACAGAGTTGGACAGAGGCAAAGAGAGTTAAACAGAGTTAATCAGATGCAAACAGAGTTAAGCAGAGTTAAACAGAGGCGAACAGAGTTAACCAGAGTTAAACAGAGGCAAACAGATTTCAACAGAGTTAAACAGAGTTGAACAGAGGCAAACAGAGGGAAGCAGAGTGAAACAGAGTTAAACAGAGGCATATAGAGTTAAACAGAGTTGGACAGAGGCAAACAGAGTTAAATAGGTTGAAATAGAGGCAAACAGAGTTCAACAGATGCAAACAGAGTTCAACTGAGTTAAACAGAGTTAAACAGATGCAAACAGAGTTAATCAGAGTTAAACAGAGGCGAACAGAGTTAAATAGAGTTAAACAGAGGGAAACAGAGTTAACCAGAGTTAAACAGAGGCAAACAGTTTTCATCAGAGTTAACCAGAGTTAAACAGAGGCAAACAGAGTGAAACATAGTGAAACACAGTTAAACATAGGCATACAGAGTGAAACAGAGTTAAACAGAATAGAACAGAGGCAAACAGAGTTAAACAGAGTTAAACAGAGTTAAATAGAGTTCAACAGAGTTAAACAGAGGCAAACAGAGTTAAACAGAATTAAACTGAGGAAAACAGAGTTGAACAGAGGCAAACAGAGATAAACAGAGTTAAACAGAGGCAAACAGAGTTTAAACAGAGTAAACAGAGGCAAACAGAGTTAAATGGATTGAAACAGAGGCAAACAGATTTCAACAGAGATAAACGGAGTTCAACAGAGTTAAACAGAGCTGAACAGAGGCAAACAGAGCTAAACAGAGTTAAACAGTGGCAAACATGGTTAAACAGAGTTAAACAGAGGCATACAGAGGCAAAAAGAGTAAACAGAGGCATACAGAGTTAAACAGAGTTAAACAGAGGCAAACAGAGTTAAACAGCGTTAAACAGAGGCAAACAGAGTTAAATAGAGTTACACAGAGGCAAACAGAGTGAAACAGAGTTAAACAGAGGCAAACAGAGTTAAACAGATTGAAACAGAGGCAAACAGAGTTCAACAGACATAAGCAGAGTTCAGCAGAGGCGAAAAGATTTAAACAGAGGCAAACAGAGTTCAACAGATTGAAAGAGAGCTAAACAGAGGCAAACAGAGGGAAACAGAGTGAAACAGAGTAAAACAGAGTCATACAGAGTTAAACAGAGTTGAACAGAGGCAAACAGAGTTAAACAGAGGCAAACAGAGGGAAACAGAGTTAAACAGAGGCATATAGAGTTAAACAGAGTTGAACAGAGGCAAACAGAGTTAAATAGGTTGAAACAGAGGCAAGCAGAGTTCAACAGATGTAAACAGAGTTCAACGGAGTTAAGCAGTGTTGAACAGAGGCAAATAGAGGCACACAGAGTTAAACAGAGGCAAACAGAGTTAAACAGCGTTAAACAGAGGCAAACAGAGTTAAATAGAGTTAAACAGAGGCAAACAGAGTTAAACAGGGGCAAACAGAGTTACACAGAGGCAAACAGAGTTAAACAGCGTTAAACAGAAGCAAACAGAGTTAAATAGAGTTAAACAGAGGGAAACAGGGTTGAAAAGAGTTAAACAGAAGCAAACGGAGTTCAATAGAGTTAAACAGAACGCTGCAGATTTAAAGAGATTTAAACGGAGACAAACAGAGTGAAACAGCGTTTAACAGAGGCAAACAGAGTTCGAAAGAGTTAAACAGAGGCAAACAGAGTTCAATAGAGTTAAACAGAACTCGGCAGAGTTAAACAGAGGCAAACAGAGTTAAACAGATGCAAACAGAGGGAAACAGATTGAAACAGAGTTAAACAGAGGCTTACAGAGTTAAACACAGTTGAACAGAGGCAAACAGAGTTTAATAGATTGAAATAGAGGAAACAGAGTTAAACAGATTTAAACAGAGATAAACAGAGGCAAAGAGAGTTAAACAGAGTTAGCAGAGGCAAACTGATTTCAACAGAGTTAAACAGAGACATACAGAGTTAAACAGAGGCACACATTGTTAAACAGCGTTAAATAGAGGCAAACAGAGTTAAATAGAGTGAAACAGAGGCAAACAGAGTTAAACAGAGTGAAGCAGAGGCAAACAGAGTTAAATAGATTGAAACAGAGGCAAACAGAGTTCAACAGAGATAAATGGAGTTCAACAGAGTTAAACAGAGGCAAACAGAGGGAAACAGAGTGAAACAGAGTTAAACAGAGGCATATAGAGTTAAACAGAGTTGAACAGAGGCAAACAGAGTTAAATAGGTTGAAACAGAGGCAAACAGAGTTCAACAAATGTAAACAGAGTTGAACTGAATTAAACAGAGTTAGACAGAGTCGAACAGAGGCCAAGAGAGTTAAACAGAGTTAAACAGATGCAAACAGAGTTAAACAGAGTTCAACAGAGGCGAACAGAGTTAACCAGAGGCAAACAGTTTTCAACAGAGTTAAACAGAGTTAAACAGAGGCAAACAGAGGGAAACAGAGTGAAACACAGTTAAACATAGGCATACAGAGTGAAACAGAGTTAAACAGAATTGAACAGAGGCAAACAGAGTTAAACAGAGTTAAATAGAGTTCAACAGAGTTAAACAGAGGCAAACAAAGTTAAACAGAATTAAACTGAGGAAAACAGAGTTGAACAGAGGCAAACAGAGCTAAACAGATTTAAACAGTGGCAAACATGTTTAAACAGAGTTAAAACAGAGGCAAACAGAGGCAAACAGAGTTAGACAGAGGCATACAGAGTGCAACAGTGTTAAACAGAGGCAAACAGAATTAAACAGCGTTAAACAGAGGCAAACAGAGTTAAATAGTTTGAAACAGGTGCAAACAGATTTCAACAGACATAAACAGTGTTCAGCAGAGGTGAAAAGAGTTAAACAGAGTTAAACAGAGGCAAACAGAGTTCTACAGATTTAAGCAGTTAAACAGAGGCAAACAGAGGGAAACAGAGTGAAACAGAGTAAAACAGAGGCATACAGAGTTAAACAGAGTTGAACAGAGGCAAACAGAGTTAAACAGAGGCAAGCAGAGTTAAACAGCGTTAAACAGAGGCAGACAGAGTTCAACAGACATAAACAGTGTTCAGCAGAGGCGAAAAGAGTTAAACAGAGTTAAACAGAGGCAAACAGAGTTCAACAGATTTAAACAGAGTTACACAGAGGCAAACAGAGGGAAACAGAGTGAAACAGAGTAAAACAGAGGCAAACAGAGTTAAACATAGTTGAACAGAGGCAAACAGAGTTAAACAGAGGCAAGCAGAGTTAAAAAGATTTAAACATAGGCAAACAGATTTAAACAGAGTTAAACAGAGGCAAACAGAGTTAAAAAGAGTTAAACATAGGCAAACAGATTTAAACAGTGTTAAACAGAGGCAGACAGAGTTAAATAGATTTAAACAGAGGCAAACAGAGTTAAAAAGGGGCAAACAGAGTTAAACAGAGGCAAACAGAGTTAAACAGCGTTAAACAGAAGCAAACAGAGTTAAATAGAGTTAAACAGAGGGAAACAGATTTAAAAAGAGTTAAACAGAAGCAAACAGAGTTCAATAGAGTTAAACAGAACGCTGCAGAGATAAAGAGAGTTAAACAGAGGCAAACAGAGTGAAACAGCGTTTAACAGAGGCAGAGTTAAATAGATTTAAATAGAGTTAAACAGAGGCAAACAGAGTTAGAAAGAGTTAAACAGAGGCAAACAGAGTTCAATAGAATTAAACAGAACTCAGCAGAGTTAAACAGAGTTAAAATGAGGCAAACAGAGTTAAACAGATGCAAACAGAGGGAAACAGATTGACACAGAGTTAAACAGAGGCTTACAGTGTAAAACACAGTTGAACAGAAACAAAAAGAGTTTAATAGATTGAAATAGAGGCAAACAGATTTGAACAGTAATAAACAGAGTTCAACAGAGTTAAACTGATTTAAACAGAGGCAAACAGAGGGAAACAGAGTGGAATAGACTGAAACAGAGGCAAACAGAGATAAACAGAGTTGAACAGAGGCAAACAGAGTTAAACAGATGTAAACAGAGTTCAACTGAATTAAACAGAGTTAAACAGAGGCAAACAGTTTTCAACAGAGTTAAACAGAGTTAAACAGAGGCAGACAGAGTTAAACAGATTTAAACAGAGGCATACAGAGTGAAACAGAGTTAAACAGAGGCAAACAGAGTTAAACAGATTGAAACTGAGGCAAACAGAGTTCAACAGACATAAGCAGAGTTCAGCAGAGGCGAAAAGAGTTAAACAGAGGCAAACAGAGTTCAACAGATTGAAACAGAGCTAAACAGAGGCAAACAGAGGGAAAAAGAGTGAAACAGAGTAAAACAGAGGCATACAGAGTTAAACAGAGTTGAACAGAGGCAAAAAGAGTTAAACAGAGTTGAACAGAGGCAAACAGAGTTAAACAGAGTTAAACAGAGGCAAACAGATGGAAACAGATTGACACAGAGTTAACCAGAGGCGTACAGTGTAAAACACAGTTGAACAGAGGCAAAAAGAGTTTAATAGATTGAAATAGAGACAAACAGAGTTGAACAGTAATAAACAGAGTTAAACAGATTTAAGCAGAGGCAAACAGAGGGAAACAGAGTGAAACAGACTTAAACAGAGGCAAACAGAGATAAACAGAGTTGAACAGAGGCAAACAGAGTTAAACAGTTTTAAACAGAGGAAACAGAGTTAAACAGAATTAAACAGAGATAAACAGAGGCGAACAGAGTTAAACAGAGTTAGCAGAGGCAAACTGATATCAACAGAGTTAAACAGAGGCATACAGAGTTAAACAGAGGCACACATAGTAAAACAGCGTTAAACAGAGGCAAACAGAGTTAAATAGAGTTAAGCAGAGGCAAACAGAGTTAAACAGAGACAAACAGAGTTAAATAGCTTGAAACAGAGGCAAAGAAAGTTCAACAGATGTAAACAGAGTTCAACTGAGTTAAACAGAGTTCAATAGAGGCAAACAGAGGGTAACAGAGTGAAACAGAGTTAAACAGAGTTGGACAGAGGCAAAGAGAGTTAAACAGAGTTAATCAGATGCAAACAGAGTTAAGCAGAGTTAAACAGAGGCGAACAGAGTTAACCAGAGTTAAACAGAGGCAAACAGATTTCAACAGAGTTAAACAGAGTTGAACAGAGGCAAACAGAGGGAAACAGAGTGAAACAGAGTTAAACAGAGGCATATAGAGTTAAACAGAGTTGGACAGAGGCAAACAGAGTTAAATAGGTTGAAATAGAGGCAAACAGAGTTCAACAGATGTAAACAGAGTTCAACTGAGTTAAACAGAGTTAAACAGTGGCAAACAGAGGGTAACAGAGTTAAACAGAGTTAAACAGATGCAAACAGAGTTAATCAGAGTTAAACAGAGGCGAACAGAGTTAACCAGAGTTAAACAGAGGCAAACAGTTTTCAACAGAGTTAAACAGAGTTAAACAGAGGAAAACAGATAGAAACAGAGTGAAACACAGTTAAACATAGGCATACAGAGTGAAACAGAGTTAAACAGAATAGAACAGAGGCAAGCAGAGTTAAACAGAGTTAAACAGAGTTAAATAGAGTTCAACAGAGTTAAACAGAGGCAAACAGAGTTAAACAGAATTAAACTGAGGAAAACAGAGTTGAACAGATGCAAACAGAGATAAACAGAGTTAAACAGAGGCAAACAGAGTTTAAACAGAGTAAACAGAGGCAAACAGAGTTAAATGGATTGAAACAGAGGCAAACAGATTTCAACAGAGATAAACGGAGTTCAACAGAGTTAAACAGAGCTGAACAGAGGCAAACAGAGCTAAACAGAGTTAAACAGTGGCAAACATGGTTAAACAGAGTTAAACAGAGGCAAACAGAGGCAAACAGAGTAAACAGAGGCATACAGAGTTAAATAGAGTTACACAGAGGCAAACAGAGTGAAACAGAGTTAAACAGAGGCAAACAGAGTTAAACAGATTGAAACAGAGGCAAACAGAGTTCAACAGACATAAGCAGAGTTCAGCAGAGGCGAAAAGATTTAAACAGAGGCAAACAGAGTTCAACAGATTGAAAGAGAGCTAAACAGAGGCAAACAGAGGGAAACAGAGTGAAACAGAGTAAAACAGAGTCATACAGAGTTAAACAGAGTTGAACAGAGGCAAACAGTGTTAAACAGAGGCAAACAGAGGGAAACAGAGTTAAACAGAGGCATATAGAGTTAAACAGAGTTGAACAGAGGCAAACAGAGTTAAATAGGTTGAAACAGAGGCAAACAGAGTTCAACAGATGTAAACAGAGTTCAACGGAGTTAAGCAGTGTTGAACAGAGGCAAATAGAGGCACACAGAGTTAAACAGAGGCATACAGAGTTAAAAAGTTTTAAACAGAGGCAAACAGAGTTAAACAGCGTTAAACAGAGGCAAACAGAGTTAAATAGAGTTAAACAGAGGCAAACAGAGTTAAACAGGGGCAAACAGAGTTACACAGAGGCAAACAGAGTTAAACAGCGTTAAACAGAAGCAAACAGAGTTAAATAGAGTTAAACAGAGGGAAACAGAGTTGAAAAGAGTTAAACAGAAGCAAACGGAGTTCAATAGAGTTAAACAGAACGCTGCAGATTTAAAGAGATTTAAACAGAGACAAACAGAGTGAAACAGCGTTTAACAGAGGCAAACAGAGTTCGAAAGAGTTAAACAGAGGCAAACAGAGTTCAATAGAGTTAAACAGAACTCGGCAGAGTTAAACAGAGGCAAACAGAGTTAAACAGATGCAAACAGAGGGAAACAGATTGAAACAGAGTTAAACAGAGGCTTACAGAGTTAAACACAGTTGAACAGAGGCAAACAGAGTTTATTAGATTGAAATAGAGGAAACAGAGTTAAACAGATTTAAACAGAGATAAACAGAGGCAAAGAGAGTTAAACAGAGTTAGCAGAGGCAAACTGATTTCAACAGAGTTAAACAGAGACATACAGAGTTAAACAGAGGCACACATAGTTAAACACCGTTAAATAGAGGCAAACAGAGTTAAATAGAGTTAAACAGAGGCAAACAGAGTTAAACAGAGTGAAACAGAGGCAAACAGAGTTAAATAGATTGAAACAGAGGCAAACAGAGTTCAACAGAGATAAATGGAGTGCAGCTGAGTTAAACAGAGGCAAACAGAGGGAAACAGAGTGAAACAGAGTTAAACAGAGGCATATAGAGTAAAACCAGAGTTGAACAGAGGCAAACAGAGTTAAATAGGTTGAAACAGAGGGAAACAGAGTTCAACAAATGTAAACAGAGTTGAACTGAATTAAACAGAGTTAGACAGAGTCGAACAGAGGTCAAGAGAGTTAAACAGAGTAAAACACATGCAAACAGAGTTAAACAGAGTTCAACAGAGGCGAACAGAGTTAACCAGAGTTAAACAGAGGCAAACAGTTTTCAACAGAGTTAAACAGAGTTAAACAGAGGCAAACAGAGGGAAACCGTGTGAAACACAGTTAAACATAGGCATACAGAGTGAAACAGAGTTAAACAGAATTGAACAGAGGCAAACAGAGTTAAACAGAGTTAAACAGAGTTAAATAGAGTTCAACAGAGTTAAACAGAGGCAAACAAAGTTAAACAGAATTAAACTGAGGAAAACAGAGTTGAACAGAGGCAAACAGAGCTAAACAGATTTAAACAGTGGCAAACATGTTTAAACAGAGTTAAAACAGAGGCAAACAGAGGCAACCAGAGTTAGACAGAGGCATACAGAGTGCAACAGTGTTAAACAGAGGCAAACAGAGTTAAACAGAGTTAAACAGAGGCAAACAGAGTTAAATAGTTTGAAACAGATGCAAACAGATTTCAACAGACATAAACAGTGTTCAGCAGAGGTGAAAAGAGTTAAACAGAGTTAAACAGCGGCAAACAGAGTTCTACAGATTTAAACAGTTAAACAGAGGCAAACAGAGGGAAACAGAGTGAAACAGAGTAAAACAGAGGCATTCAGAGTTAAACAGAGTTGAACAGAGGCAAACAGAGTTAAACAGAGGCAAGCAGAGTTAGACAGCGTTAAACAGAGGCAGACAGAGTTCAACAGACATAAACAGTGTTCAGCAGAGGCGAAAAGAGTTAAACAGAGGCAAACAGAGTTCAACAGATTCAAACAGAGTTACACAGAGGCAAACAGAGGGAAACAGAGTGAAACAGAGTAAAACAGAGGCAAACAGAGTTAAACATAGTTGAACAGAGGCAAAAAGAGTTAAACAGAGGCAAGCAGAGTTAAACAGTTTTAAACAGAGGCAAACCAAGGGAAAATGAGTGAAACAGAGTTAAACAGGCATACAGAGATAAACAGAGTTAAACAGAGTTAAACAGAGTTGAACAGAGGCAAACAGAGTTAAAAAGAGTTAAACATAAGCAAACAGATTTAAACAGAGTTAAACAGAGGCAAACAGAGTTAAAAAGAGTTAAACATAGGCAAACAGATTTAAACAGAGTTAAACAGAGGCAAACAGAGTTAAACAGAGGCAGACAGAGTTAAACAGATTAAAACAGAGGCAAACAGAGTTAAAAAGGGGCAAACAGAGTTAAACAGAGGCAAACAGAGTTAAACAGCGTTAAACAGAAGCAAACAGAGTTAAATAGAGTTAAACAGAGGGAAACAGATTTAAAAAGAGTTAAACAGAAGCAAACAGAGTTCAATAGAGTTAAACAGAACGCTGCAGAGATAAAGAGAGTTAAACAGAGGCAAACAGAGTGAAACAGCGTTTAACAGAGGCAGAGTTAAATAGATTTAAATAGAGTTAAACAGAGGCAAACAGAGTTAGAAAGAGTTAAACAGAGGCAAACAGAGTTCAATAGAATTAAACAGAACTCAGCAGAGTTAAACAGAGTTAAAATGAGACAAACAGAGTTAAACAGATGCAAACAGAGGGAAACAGATTGACACAGAGTTAAACAGAGGCGTACAGTGTAAAACACAGTTGAACAGAAACAAAAAGAGTTTAATAGATAGAAATAGAGGCAAACAGAGTTGAACAGTAATAAACAGAGTTCAACAGAGTTAAACTGATTTAAACAGAGGCAAACAGAGGGAAACAGAGTGAAACAGACTGAAACAGAGGCAAACAGAGATAAACAGAGTTGAACAGAGGCAAACAGAGTTAAACAGATGTAAACAGAGTTCAACTGAATTAAACAGAGTTAAACAGAGGCAAACAGTTTTCAACAGAGTTAAACAGAGTTAAACAGAGGCAGACAGAGTTAAACAGATTTAAACAGAGGCAAACAGAGTTAAACAGAGTTAAACAGAGGCAAACAGAGTTAAACAGATTGAAACAGAGGCAAACAGAGTTCAACAGACATAAGCAGAGTTCAGCAGAGGCGAAAAGAGTTAAACAGAGGCAAACAGAGTTCAACAGATTGGAACAGAGCTAAACAGAGGCAAACAGAGGGAAAAAGAGTGAAACAGAGTAAAACAGAGGCATACAGAGTTAAACAGAGTTGAACAGAGGCAAAAAGAGTTAAACAGAGTTGAACAGAGGCAAAAAGAGTTAAACAGATTGAAACAGAGGCAAACAGAGTTCAACAGACATAAGCAGAGTTCAGCAGAGGCGAAAAGAGTGAAACAGAGGCAAACAGAGTTCAACAGATTGGAACAGAGCTAAACAGAGGCAAACAGAGGGAAAAAGAGTGAAACAGAGTAAAACAGAGGCATACAGAGTTAAACAGAGTTGAACAGAGGCAAAAAGAGTTAAACAGAGTTGAACAGAGGCAAACAGAGTTAAACAGAGTCAAACAGAGGCAAACAGAGGGAAACAGATTGACACAGAGTTAACCAGAGGCGTACAGTGTAAAACACAGTTGAACAGAGGCAAAAAGAGTTTAATAGATTGAAATAGAGACAAATACAGTTGAACAGTAATAAACAGAGTTCAACAGAGTTAAACAGATTTAAACAGAGGCAAACAGAGGGAAACAGAGTGAAACAGACTTAAACAGAGGCAAACAGAGGTAAACAGAGTTGAACAGAGGCAAACAGAGTTAAACAGTTTTAAACAGAGGAAACAGAGTTAAACAGAATTAAACAGAGATAAACAGAGGCGAACAGAGTAAAACAGAATTAGCAGAGGCAAACTGATTTCAACAGAGTTAAACAGAGGCATACAGAGTTAAACAGAGGCACACATAGTAAAGCAGCGTTAAACAGAGGCAAACAGAGTTAAATAGAGTTAAGCAGAGGCAAACAGAGTTAAACAGAGACAAACAGAGTTAAATAGCTTGAAACAGAGGCAAACAAAGTTCAACAGATGTAAACAGAGTTCAACTGAGTTAAACAGAGTTCAATAGAGGCAAACAGAGGGTAACAGAGTGAAACAGAGTTAAACAGAGTTGGACAGAGGCAAAGAGAGTTAAACAGAGTTAATCTGATGCAAACAGAGTTAAACAGAGTTAAACAGAGGCGAACAGAGCTAACCAGAGTTAAACAGAGGCAAACAGATTTCAACAGATTTAAACAGAGTTGAACAGAGGCAAACAGAGGGAAACAGAGTGAAACAGAGTTAAATAGAGGCATATAGAGTTAAACAGAGTTGGACAGAGGCAAACAGAGTTAAATAGGTTGAAATAGAGGCAAACAGAGTTCAACAGATGTAAACAGAGTTCAACTGAGTTAAACAGAGTTAAACAGTGGCAAACAGAGGGCAACAGAGTTAAACAGATGCAAACAGAGTTAATCAGAGTTAAACAGAGGCGAACAGAGTTTACCAGAGTTAAACAATGGCAAACAGTTTTCAACAGAGTTAAACAGAGTTAAACAGAGGAAAACAGAGAGAAACAGAGTGAAACACAGTTAAACATAGGCATACAGAGTGAAACAGAGTTAAACAGAATAGAACAGAGGCAAACAGAGTTAAACAGAGTTAAATAGAGTTCAACAGAGTTAAACAGAGGCAAACAGAGTTAAACAGAATTAAACTGAAGAAAACAGAGTTGAACAGAGGCAAACAGAGATAAACAGAGTTAAACAGAGGCAAACAGAGTTTAAACAGAGTAAACAGAGGCAAACAGAGTTAAATGGATTGAAACAGAGGCAAACAGATTTCAACAGAGATAAACGGAGTTCAACAGAGTTAAACAGAGCTGAACAGAGGCAAACAGAGCTAAACAGAGTTAAACAGTGGCAAACATGGTTAAACAGAGTTAAACAGGCAAACAGAGGCAAACAGAGTAAACAGAGGCATACAGAGTTAAACAGAGTTAAACAGAGGCAAACAGAGTTAAACAGCGTTGAACAGAGGCAAACAGAGTTAAATAGAGTTACACAGAGGCAAACAGAGTGAAACAGAGTTAAACAGAGGCAAACAGAGTTAAACAGATTGAAACAGAGGCAAACAGAGTTCAACAGATATAAGCAGAGTTCAGCAGAGGCGAAAAGATTTAAACAGAGGCAAACAGAGTTCAACAGATTGAAAGAGAGCTAAACAGAGGCAAACAGAGGGAAACAGATTGAAAGAGAGCTAAACAGAGGCAAACAGAGGGAAACAGAGTGAAACAGAGTAAAACAGAGGCAAACAGAGTTAAACAGAGGCAAACAGAGGGAAACAGAGTTAAACAGAGTTGAACAGAGGCAAACAGAGTTAAATAGGTTGAAACAGAGGCAAACAGAGTTCAACAGATGTAAACAGAGTTCAACGGAGTTAAGCAGTGTTGAACAGAGGCAAACAGAGGCACACAGAGTTAAACAGAGGCATACAGAGTTAAACAGTTTTAAACAGAGGCAAACAGAGTTAAACAGCGTTAAACAGAGGCAAACAGAGTTAAATAGAGTTAAACAGAGGCAAACAGAGTTAAACAGGGGCAAACAGAGTTACACAGAGGCAAACAGAGTTAAACAGCGTTAAACAGAAGCAAACAGAGTTAAATAGAGTTAAACAGAGGGAAACAGAGTTGAAAAGAGTTAAACAGAAGCAAACGGAGTTCAATAGAGTTAAACAGAACGCTGCAGATTTAAAGAGAGTTAAACAGAGACAAACAGAGTGAAACAGCGTTTAACAGAGGCAAACAGAGTTCGAAAGTGTTAAACAGAGGCAAACAGAGTTCAATAGAGTTAAACAGAACTCGGCAGAGTTAAACAGAGGCAAACAGAGTTAAACAGATGCAAACAGAGGGAAACAGATTGAAACAGAGTTAAACAGAGGCTTACAGAGTTAAACACAGTTGAACAGAGGCAAAAAGAGTTTAATAGATTGAAATAGAGGCAAACAGAGTTGAACAGTAATAAACAGAGTTCAACAGAGTTAAACACATTTAAATAGAGGCAAACAGAGGGAAACAGAGTGAAACAGTGTTAAACAGAGGCAAACAGAGATAAACAGAGTTGAACAGAGGCAAACAGAGTTAAACAGATTGAAACAGAGGAAACAGAGTTAAACAGATTTAAATAGAGATAAACAGAGGAGAAGAGAGTTAAAAAGAGTTAGCAGAGGCAAACTGATTTCAACAGAGTTAAACAGAGACATACAGAGTTAAACAGAGGCACACATAGTTAAACAGCGTTAAATAGAGGCAAACAGAGTTAAATAGAGTTAAACAGAGGCAAACAGAGTTAAACAGAGTGGAACAGAGGCAGACAGAGTTAAATGGATTGAAACAGAGGCAAACAGAGTTCAACAGAGATAAACGGAGTTCAACAGAGTTAAACAGAGGCAAACAGAGGGAAATAGAGTGAAACAGAGTCAAACAGAGGCATATAGAGTTAAACAGATTTGAACAGAGGCAAACAGAGTTAAATAGGTTGAAACAGAGGCAAACAGAGTTCAACAAATGTAAACAGAGTTGAACTGAATTAAACAGAGTTAGACAGAGTCGAACAGAGGCAAAGAGAGTAAAACAGATTTAAACAGATGCAAACAGAGTTGAACAGAGGCAAACAAAGTTAAACAGAATTAAACTGAGGAAAACAGAGTTGAACAGAGGCAAACAGAGCTAAACAGATTTAAACAGTGGCAAACATGTTTAAACAGAGTTAAAACAGAGGCATACAGAGTGAAACAGTGTTAAACAGAGGCAAACAGAGTTAAACAGCGTTAAACAGAGGCAAACAGAGTTAAATAGTTTGAAACAGAGGCAAACAGAGTTCAACAGACATAAACAGTGTTCAGCAGAGGTGAAAAGAGTTAAACAGAGTTAAACAGAGGCAAACAGAGTTCAACAGATTTAAACAGTTAAACAGAGGTAAACAGAGGGAAACAGAGTGAAACAGAGTAAAACAGAGGCATACAGAGTTAAACAGAGTTGAACAGAGGCAAACAGAGTTAAACAGAGGCAAGCAGAGTTAGACAGTGTTAAACAGAGGCAAACCAAGGGAAAATGAGTGAAACAGAGTTAAACAGGCATACAGAGAGAAACAGAGTTGAACAGAGTTAAACAGAGTTGAACAGAGGCAAAAAGAGTTAAAAAGAGTTAAACATAGACAAACAGATTTAAACAGAGTTAAACAGAGGCAAACAGAGTTAAACAGAGGCAGACAGAGTTAAACAGATTTAAACAGAGGCAAACAGAGTTAAAAAGGGGCAAACAGAGTTAAACAGAGGCAAACAGAGTTAAACAGCGTTAAACAGAAGCAATGAGTTAAATAGAGTTAAACAGAGGGAAACAGAGTTAAAAAGAGTTAAACAGAAGCAAACAGAGTTCAACAGAGTTAAACAGAACGCTGCAGAGTTAAAGAGAGTTAAACAGAGGCAAACAGAGTGAAACAGCGTTTAACAGAGGCAGAGTTAAATAGATTTAAATAGAGTTAAACAGAGGCAAACAGAGTTAGAAAGAGTTAAACAGAGGCAAACAGAGTTCAATAGAATTTAACAGAACTCAGCAGAGTTAAACAGAGTTAAAATGAGGCAAACAGAGTTAAACAGATGCAAACAGAGGGAAACAGATTGACACAGGGTTAAACAGAGGCGTACAGTGTAAAACACAGTTGAACAGAAACAAAAAGAGTTTAATAGATAGAAATAGAGGCAAACAGAGTTGAACAGTAATAAACAGAGTTCAACAGAGTTAAACTGATTTAAACAGAGGCAAACAGAGGGAAACAGAGTGAAACAGACTGAAACAGAGGCAAACAGAGATAAACAGAGTTGAACAGAGGCAAACAGAGTTAAACAGTGTTAAACAGAGGCAAACCAAGGGAATATGAGTGAAAAGGAGTTAAACAGAAGCATACAGAGATAAACAGAGTTAAACAGAGTTGAACAGAGGCAAACAGAGTTAAAAAGAGTTAAACATAGGCAAACAGATTTAAACAGAGTTAAACAGAGGCAAACAGAGTTAAACAGAGTTAAACAGAGGCATACAGAGTTAAACAGATTTAAACATAGGCAAACAGAGTTAAACAACGTTAAACAGAGGCAAACAGAGTTCAACAGACATAAACAGTGTTCAGCAGAGGCAAGAAGAGTTAAACAGAGTTAAACAGAGGCAAACAGAGTTCAACAGACATAAACAGTGTTCAGCAGAGGCAAAAAGTGTTAAACAGTGTTAGACAGGCAAACCAAGGGAAAATGAGTGAAAAGGAGTTAAACAGAGGCATACAGAGATAAACAGAGTTAAACAGAGTTGAACAGAGGCAAACAGAGTTAAAAAGAGTTAAACATAGGCAAACAGATTTAAACAGAGTTAAACAGAGGCAAACAGAGTTAAACAGAGTTAAACAGAGGCATACGGAGTTAAACAGAGTTAAACAGAGGCAAACAGAGTTAAACAGCGTTGAACAGAGGCAAACAGAGTTAAATAGAGTTACACAGAGGCAAACAGAGTGAAACAGAGTTAAACAGAGGCAAACAGAGTTAAACAGATTGAAACAGAGGCAAACAGAGTTCAACAGATATAAGCAGAGTTCAGCAGAGGCGAAAAGATTTAAACAGAGGCAAACAGAGTTCAACAGATTGAAAGAGAGCTAAACAGAGGCAAACAGAGGGAAACAGAGTGAAACAGAGTAAAACAGAGGCAAACAGAGTTAAACAGAGGCAAACAGTGGGAAACAGAGTTAAACAGAGGCATATAGAGTTAAACAGAGTTGAACAGAGGCAAACAGAGTTAAATAGGTTGAAACAGAGGCAAACAGAGTTCACCAGATGTAAACAGAGTTCAACGGAGTTAAGCAGTGTTGAACAGAGGCAAACAGAGGCACACAGAGTTAAACAGAGGCATACAGAGTTAAACAGTTTTAAACAGAGGCAAACAGAGTTAAACAGCGTTAAACAGAGGCAAACAGAGTTAAATAGAGTTAAACAGAGGCAAACAGAGTTAAACAGGGGCAAACAGAGTTACACAGAGGCAAACAGAGTTAAACAGCGTTAAACAGAAGCAAACAGAGTTAAATAGAGTTAAACAGAGGGAAACAGAGTTGAAAAGAGTTAAACAGAAGCAAACGGAGTTCAATAGAGTTAAACAGAACGCATCAGATTTAAAGAGAGTTAAACAGAGACAAACAGAGTGAAACAGCGTTTAACAGAGGCAAACAGAGTTCGAAAGTGTTAAACAGAGGCAAACAGAGTTCAATAGAGTTAAACAGAACTCGGCAGAGTTAAACAGAGGCAAACAGAGTTAAACAGATGCAAACAGAGGGAAACAGATTGAAACAGAGTTAAACAGAGGCTTACAGAGTTAAACACAGTTGAACAGAGGCAAAAAGAGTTTAATAGATTGAAATAGAGGCAAACAGAGTTGAACAGTAATAAACAGAGTTCAACAGAGTTAAACACATTTAAATAGAGGCAAACAGAGGGAAACAGAGTGAAACAGTGTTAAACAGAGGCAAACAGAGATAAACAGAGTTGAACAGAGGCAAACAGAGTTAAACAGATTGAAACAGAGGAAACAGAGTTAAACAGATTTAAACAGAGATAAACAGAGGAGAAGAGAGTTAAAAAGAGTTAGCAGAGGCAAACTGATTTCAACAGAGTTAAACAGAGACATACAGAGTTAAACAGAGGCACACATAGTTAAACAGCGTTAAATAGAGGCAAACAGAGTTAAATAGAGTTAAACAGAGGCAAACAGAGTTAAACAGAGTGGAACAGAGGCAGACAGAGTTAAATGGATTGAAACAGAGGCAAACAGAGTTCAACAGAGATAAACGGAGTTCAACAGAGTTAAACAGAGGCAAACAGAGGGAAATAGAGTGAAACAGAGTTAAACAGAGGCATATAGAGTTAAACAGATTTGAACAGAGGCAAACAGAGTTAAATAGGTTGAAACAGAGGCAAACAGAGTTCAGCAAATGTAAACAGAGTTGAACTGAATTAAACAGAGTTAGACAGAGTCGAACAGAGGCAAAGAGAGTAAAACAGATTTAAACAGATGCAAACAGAGTTAAACAGAGTTCAACAGAGGCGAACAGAGTTAACCAGAGTTAAACAGAGGCAAACAGTTTTCAACAGAGTTAAACAGAGTTAAACAGAGGCAAACAGAGGGAAACAGAGTGAAACACAGATAAACAGAGGCGTGCAGAGTGAAACAGAGTTAAACAGAATTGAACAGAGGCAAACAGATTTAAACAGAGTTAAACAGATTTAAATAGAGATCAACAGAGTTGAACAGAGGCAAACAAAGTTAAACAGAATTAAACTGAGGAAAACAGAGTTGAACAGAGGCAAACAGAGCTAAACAGATTTAAACAGTGGCAAACATGTTTAAACAGAGTTAAAACAGAGGCATACAGAGTGAAACAGTGTTAAACAGAGGCAAACAGAGTTAAACAGCGTTAAACAGAGGCAAACAGAGTGAAATAGTTTGAAACAGAGGCAAACAGAGTTCAACAGACATAAACAGTGTTCAGCAGAGGTGAAAAGAGTTAAACAGAGTTAAACAGAGGCAAACAGAGTTCAACAGATTTAAACAGTTAAACAGAGGTAAACAGAGGGAAACAGAGTGAAACAGAGTAAAACAGAGGCATACAGAGTTAAACAGAGTTGAACAGAGGCAAACAGAGTTAAACAGAGGCAAGCAGAGTTAGACAGTGTTAAACAGAGGCAAACCAAGGGAAAATGAGTGAAACAGAGTTAAACAGGCATACAGAGAGAAACAGAGTTGAACAGAGTTAAACAGAGTTGAACAGAGGCAAACAGAGTTAAAAAGAGTTAAACATAGACAAACAGATTTAAACAGAGTTAAACAGAGGCAAACAGAGTTAAACAGAGGCAGACAGAGTTAAACAGATTTAAACAGAGGCAAACAGAGTTAAAAAGGGGCAAACAGAGTTAAACAGAGGCAAACAGAGTTAAACAGCGTTAAACAGAAGCAATGAGTTAAATAGAGTTAAACAGAGGGAAACAGAGTTAAAAAGAGTTAAACAGAAGCAAACAGAGTTCAACAGAGTTAAACAGAACGCTGCAGAGTTAAAGAGAGTTAAACAGAGGCAAACAGAGTGAAACAGCGTTTAACAGAGGCAGAGTTAAATAGATTTAAATAGAGTTAAACAGAGGCAAACAGAGTTAGAAAGAGTTAAACAGAGGCAAACAGAGTTCAATAGAATTTAACAGAACTCAGCAGAGTTAAACAGAGTTAAAATGAGGCAAACAGAGTTAAACAGATGCAAACAGAGGGAAACAGATTGACACAGAGTTAAACAGAGGCGTACAGTGTAAAACACAGTTGAACAGAAACAAAAAGAGTTTAATAGATAGAAATAGAGGCAAACAGAGTTGAACAGTAATAAACAGAGTTCAACAGAGTTAAACTGATTTAAACAGAGGCAAACAGAGGGAAACAGAGTGAAACAGACTGAAACAGAGGCAAACAGAGATAAACAGAGTTGAACAGAGGCAAACAGAGTTAAACAGTGTTAAACAGAGGCAAACCAAGGGAATATGAGTGAAAAGGAGTTAAACAGAAGCATACAGAGATAAACAGAGTTAAACAGAGTTGAACAGAGGCAAACAGAGTTAAAAAGAGTTAAACATAGGCAAACAGATTTAAACAGAGTTAAACAGAGGCGAACAGAGTTAAACAGAGTTAAACAGAGGCATACAGAGTTAAACAGATTTAAACATAGGCAAACAGAGTTAAACAACGTTAAACAGAGGCAAACAGAGTTCAACAGACATAAACAGTGTTCAGCAGAGGCAAGAAGAGTTAAACAGAGTTAAACAGAGGCAAACAGAGTTCAACAGACATAAACAGTGTTCAGCAGAGGCAAAAAGTGTTAAACAGTGTTAGACAGGCAAACCAAGGGAAAATGAGTGAAAAGGAGTTAAACAGAGGCATACAGAGATAAACAGAGTTAAACAGAGTTGAACAGAGGCAAACAGAGTTAAAAAGAGTTAAACATAGGCAAACAGATTTAAACAGAGTTAAACAGAGGCAAACAGAGTTAAACAGAGTTAAACAGAGGCATACGGAGTTAAACAGAGTTAAACAGAGGCAAACAGAGTTAAACAGCGTTGAACAGAGGCAAACAGAGTTAAATAGAGTTACACAGAGGCAAACAGAGTGAAACAGAGTTAAACAGAGGCAAACAGAGTTAAACAGATTGAAACAGAGGCAAACAGAGTTCAACAGATATAAGCAGAGTTCAGCAGAGGCGAAAAGATTTAAACAGAGGCAAACAGAGTTCAACAGATTGAAAGAGAGCTAAACAGAGGCAAACAGAGGGAAACAGAGTGAAACAGAGTAAAACAGAGGCAAACAGAGTTAAACAGAGGCAAACAGTGGGAAACAGAGTTAAACAGAGGCATATAGAGTTAAACAGAGTTGAACAGAGGCAAACAGAGTTAAATAGGTTGAAACAGAGGCAAACAGAGTTCACCAGATGTAAACAGAGTTCAACGGAGTTAAGCAGTGTTGAACAGAGGCAAACAGAGGCACACAGAGTTAAACAGAGGCATACAGAGTTAAACAGTTTTAAACAGAGGCAAACAGAGTTAAACAGCGTTAAACAGAGGCAAACAGAGTTAAATAGAGTTAAACAGAGGCAAACAGAGTTAAACAGGGGCAAACAGAGTTACACAGAGGCAAACAGAGTTAAACAGCGTTAAACAGAAGCAAACAGAGTTAAATAGAGTTAAACAGAGGGAAACAGAGTTGAAAAGAGTTAAACAGAAGCAAACGGAGTTCAATAGAGTTAAACAGAACGCATCAGATTTAAAGAGAGTTAAACAGAGACAAACAGAGTGAAACAGCGTTTAACAGAGGCAAACAGAGTTCGAAAGTGTTAAACAGAGGCAAACAGAGTTCAATAGAGTTAAACAGAACTCGGCAGAGTTAAACAGAGGCAAACAGAGTTAAACAGATGCAAACAGAGGGAAACAGATTGAAACAGAGTTAAACAGAGGCTTACAGAGTTAAACACAGTTGAACAGAGGCAAAAAGAGTTTAATAGATTGAAATAGAGGCAAACAGAGTTGAACAGTAATAAACAGAGTTCAACAGAGTTAAACACATTTAAATAGAGGCAAACAGAGGGAAACAGAGTGAAACAGTGTTAAACAGAGGCAAACAGAGATAAACAGAGTTGAACAGAGGCAAACAAAGTTAAACAGAATTAAACTGAGGAAAACAGAGTTGAACAGAGGCAAACAGAGCTAAACAGATTTAAACAGTGGCAAACATGTTTAAACAGAGTTAAAACAGAGGCATACAGTGTGAAACAGTGTTAAACAGAGGCAAACAGAGTTAAACAGCGTTAAACAGAGGCAAACAGAGTGAAATAGTTTGAAACAGAGGCAAACAGAGTTCAACAGACATAAACAGTGTTCAGCAGAGGTGAAAAGAGTTAAACAGAGTTAAACAGAGGCAAACAGAGTTCAACAGATTTAAACAGTTAAACAGAGGTAAACAGAGGGAAACAGAGTGAAACAGAGTAAAACAGAGGCATACAGAGTTAAACAGAGTTGAACAGAGGCAAACAGAGTTAAACAGAGGCAAGCAGAGTTAGACAGTGTTAAACAGAGGCAAACCAAGGGAAAATGAGTGAAACAGAGTTAAACAGGCATACAGAGAGAAACAGAGTTGAACAGAGTTAAACAGAGTTGAACAGAGGCAAACAGAGTTAAAAAGAGTTAAACATAGACAAACAGATTTAAACAGAGTTAAACAGAGGCAAACAGAGTTAAACAGAGGCAGACAGAGTTAAACAGATTTAAACAGAGGCAAACAGAGTTAAAAAGGGGCAAACAGAGTTAAACAGAGGCAAACAGAGTTAAACAGCGTTAAACAGAAGCAATGAGTTAAATAGAGTTAAACAGAGGGAAACAGAGTTAAAAAGAGTTAAACAGAAGCAAACAGAGTTCAACAGAGTTAAACAGAACGCTGCAGAGTTAAAGAGAGTTAAACAGAGGCAAACAGAGTGAAACAGCGTTTAACAGAGGCAGAGTTAAATAGATTTAAATAGAGTTAAACAGAGGCAAACAGAGTTAGAAAGAGTTAAACAGAGGCAAACAGAGTTCAATAGAATTTAACAGAACTCAGCAGAGTTAAACAGAGTTAAAATGAGGCAAACAGAGTTAAACAGATGCAAACAGAGGGAAACAGATTGACACAGAGTTAAACAGAGGCGTACAGTGTAAAACACAGTTGAACAGAAACAAAAAGAGTTTAATAGATAGAAATAGAGGCAAACAGAGTTGAACAGTAATAAACAGAGTTCAACAGAGTTAAACTGATTTAAACAGAGGCAAACAGAGGGAAACAGAGTGAAACAGACTGAAACAGAGGCAAACAGAGATAAACAGAGTTGAACAGAGGCAAACAGAGTTAAACAGTGTTAAACAGAGGCAAACCAAGGGAATATGAGTGAAAAGGAGTTAAACAGAAGCATACAGAGATAAACAGAGTTAAACAGAGTTGAACAGAGGCAAACAGAGTTAAAAAGAGTTAAACATAGGCAAACAGATTTAAACAGAGTTAAACAGAGGCAAACAGAGTTAAACAGAGTTAAACAGAGGCATACAGAGTTAAACAGATTTAAACATAGGCAAACAGAGTTAAACAACGTTAAACAGAGGCAAACAGAGTTCAACAGACATAAACAGTGTTCAGCAGAGGCAAGAAGAGTTAAACAGAGTTAAACAGAGGCAAACAGAGTTCAACAGACATAAACAGTGTTCAGCAGAGGCAAAAAGTGTTAAACAGTGTTAGACAGGCAAACCAAGGGAAAATGAGTGAAAAGGAGTTAAACAGAGGCATACAGAGATAAACAGAGTTAAACAGAGTTGAACAGAGGCAAACAGAGTTAAAAAGAGTTAAACATAGGCAAACAGATTTAAACAGAGTTAAACAGAGGCAAACAGAGTTAAACAGAGTTAAACAGAGGCATACGGAGTTAAACAGAGTTAAACAGAGGCAAACAGAGTTAAACAGCGTTGAACAGAGGCAAACAGAGTTAAATAGAGTTACACAGAGGCAAACAGAGTGAAACAGAGTTAAACAGAGGCAAACAGAGTTAAACAGATTGAAACAGAGGCAAACAGAGTTCAACAGATATAAGCAGAGTTCAGCAGAGGCGAAAAGATTTAAACAGAGGCAAACAGAGTTCAACAGATTGAAAGAGAGCTAAACAGAGGCAAACAGAGGGAAACAGAGTGAAACAGAGTAAAACAGAGGCAAACAGAGTTAAACAGAGGCAAACAGTGGGAAACAGAGTTAAACAGAGGCATATAGAGTTAAACAGAGTTGAACAGAGGCAAACAGAGTTAAATAGGTTGAAACAGAGGCAAACAGAGTTCACCAGATGTAAACAGAGTTCAACGGAGTTAAGCAGTGTTGAACAGAGGCAAACAGAGGCACACAGAGTTAAACAGAGGCATACAGAGTTAAACAGTTTTAAACAGAGGCAAACAGAGTTAAACAGCGTTAAACAGAGGCAAACAGAGTTAAATAGAGTTAAACAGAGGCAAACAGAGTTAAACAGGGGCAAACAGAGTTACACAGAGGCAAACAGAGTTAAACAGCGTTAAACAGAAGCAAACAGAGTTAAATAGAGTTAAACAGAGGGAAACAGAGTTGAAAAGAGTTAAACAGAAGCAAACGGAGTTCAATAGAGTTAAACAGAACGCATCAGATTTAAAGAGAGTTAAACAGAGACAAACAGAGTGAAACAGGGGCAAACAGAGTTACACAGAGGCAAACAGAGTTAAACAGCGTTAAACAGAAGCAAACAGAGTTAAATAGAGTTAAACAGAGGGAAACAGAGTTGAAAAGAGTTAAACAGAAGCAAACGGAGTTCAATAGAGTTAAACAGAACGCATCAGATTTAAAGAGAGTTAAACAGAGACAAACAGAGTGAAACAGCGTTTAACAGAGGCAAACAGAGTTCGAAAGTGTTAAACAGAGGCAAACAGAGTTCAATAGAGTTAAACAGAACTCGGCAGAGTTAAACAGAGGCAAACAGAGTTAAACAGATGCAAACAGAGGGAAACAGATTGAAACAGAGTTAAACAGAGGCTTACAGAGTTAAACACAGTTGAACAGAGGCAAAAAGAGTTTAATAGATTGAAATAGAGGCAAACAGAGTTGAACAGTAATAAACAGAGTTCAACAGAGTTAAACACATTTAAATAGAGGCAAACAGAGGGAAACAGAGTGAAACAGTGTTAAACAGAGGCAAACAGAGATAAACAGAGTTGAACAGAGGCAAACAGAGTTAAACAGATTGAAACAGAGGAAACAGAGTTAAACAGATTTAAACAGAGATAAACAGAGGAGAAGAGAGTTAAAAAGAGTTAGCAGAGGCAAACTGATTTCAACAGAGTTAAACAGAGACATACAGAGTTAAACAGAGGCACACATAGTTAAACAGCGTTAAATAGAGGCAAACAGAGTTAAATAGAGTTAAACAGAGGCAAACAGAGTTAAACAGAGTGGAACAGAGGCAGACAGAGTTAAATGGATTGAAACAGAGGCAAACAGAGTTCAACAGAGATAAACGGAGTTCAACAGAGTTAAACAGAGGCAAACAGAGGGAAATAGAGTGAAACAGAGTTAAACAGAGGCATATAGAGTTAAACAGATTTGAACAGAGGCAAACAGAGTTAAATAGGTTGAAACAGAGGCAAACAGAGTTCAGCAAATGTAAACAGAGTTGAACTGAATTAAACAGAGTTAGACAGAGTCGAACAGAGGCAAAGAGAGTAAAACAGATTTAAACAGATGCAAACAGAGTTAAACAGAGTTCAACAGAGGCGAACAGAGTTAACCAGAGTTAAACAGAGGCAAACAGTTTTCAACAGAGTTAAACAGAGGCAAACAGAGGGAAACAGAGTGAAACACAGTTAAACAGAGGCGTGCAGAGTGAAACAGAGTTAAACAGAATTGAACAGAGGCAAACAGATTTAAACAGAGTTAAACAGATTTAAATAGAGATCAACAGAGTTGAACAGAGGCAAACAAAGTTAAACAGAATTAAACTGAGGAAAACAGAGTTGAACAGAGGCAAACAGAGCTAAACAGATTTAAACAGTGGCAAACATGTTTAAACAGAGTTAAAACAGAGGCATACAGAGTGAAACAGTGTTAAACAGAGGCAAACAGAGTTAAACAGCGTTAAACAGAGGCAAACAGAGTGAAATAGTTTGAAACAGAGGCAAACAGAGTTCAACAGACATAAACAGTGTTCAGCAGAGGTGAAAAGAGTTAAACAGAGTTAAACAGAGGCAAACAGAGTTCAACAGATTTAAACAGTTAAACAGAGGTAAACAGAGGGAAACAGAGTGAAACAGAGTAAACAGAGGCAAACAGAGTTAAACAGAGGCAAGCAGAGTTAGACAGTGTTAAACAGAGGCAAACCAAGGGAAAATGAGTGAAACAGAGTTAAACAGGCATACAGAGAGAAACAGAGTTGAACAGAGTTAAACAGAGTTGAACAGAGGCAAACAGAGTTAAAAAGAGTTAAACATAGACAAACAGATTTAAACAGAGTTAAACAGAGGCAAACAGAGTTAAACAGAGGCAGACAGAGTTAAACAGATTTAAACAGAGGCAAACAGAGTTAAAAAGGGGCAAACAGAGTTAAACAGAGGCAAACAGAGTTAAACAGCGTTAAACAGAAGCAATGAGTTAAATAGAGTTAAACAGAGGGAAACAGAGTTAAAAATAGTTAAACAGAAGCAAACAGAGTTCAACAGAGTTAAACAGAACGCTGCAGAATTAAAGAGAGTTAAACAGAGGCAAACAGAGTGAAACAGCGTTTAACAGAGGCAGAGTTAAATAGATTTAAATAGAGTTAAACAGAGGCAAACAGAGTTAGAAAGAGTTAAACAGAGGCAAACAGAGTTCAATAGAATTTAACAGAACTCAGCAGAGTTAAACAGAGTTAAAATGAGGCAAACAGAGTTAAACAGATGCAAACAGAGGGAAACAGATTGACACAGAGTTAAACAGAGGCGTACAGTGTAAAACACAGTTGAACAGAAACAAAAAGAGTTTAATAGATAGAAATAGAGGCAAACAGAGTTGAACAGTAATAAACAGAGTTCAACAGAGTTAAACTGATTTAAACAGAGGCAAACAGAGGGAAACAGAGTGAAACAGACTGAAACAGAGGCAAACAGAGATAAACAGAGTTGAACAGAGGCAAACAGAGTTAAACAGTGTTAAACAGAGGCAAACCAAGGGAATATGAGTGAAAAGGAGTTAAACAGAAGCATACAGAGATAAACAGAGTTAAACAGAGTTGAACAGAGGCAAACAGAGTTAAAAAGAGTTAAACATAGGCAAACAGATTTAAACAGAGTTAAACAGAGGCAAACAGAGCTAAACAGAGTTAAACAGAGGCATACAGAGTTAAACAGATTTAAACATAGGCAAACAGAGTTAAACAACGTTAAACAGAGGCAAACAGAGTTCAACAGACATAAACAGTGTTCAGCAGAGGCAAGAAGAGTTAAACAGAGTTAAACAGAGGCAAACAGAGTTCAACAGAGTTAAACAGAACGCATCAGATTTAAAGAGAGTTTAAACAGAGACAAACAGAGTGAAACAGCGTTTAACAGAGGCAAACAGAGTTCGAAAGTGTTAAACAGAGGCAAACAGAGTTCAATAGAGTTAAACAGAACTCGGCAGAGTTAAACAGAGGCAAACAGAGTTAAACAGATGCAAACAGAGGGAAACAGATTGAAACAGAGTTAAACAGAGGCTTACAGAGTTAAACACAGTTGAACAGAGGCAAAAAGAGTTTAATAGATTGAAATAGAGGCAAACAGAGTTGAACAGTAATAAACAGAGTTCAACAGAGTTAAACACATTTAAATAGAGGCAAACAGAGGGAAACAGAGTGAAACAGTGTTAAACAGAGGCAAACAGAGATAAACAGAGTTGAACAGAGGCAAACAGAGTTAAACAGATTGAAACAGAGGAAACAGAGTTAAACAGATTTAAACAGAGATAAACAGAGGCGAAGAGAGTTAAAAAGAGTTAGCAGAGGCAAACTGATTTCAACAGAGTTAAACAGAGACATACAGAGTTAAACAGAGGCACACATAGTTAAACAGCGTTAAATAGAGGCAAACAGAGTTAAATAGAGTTAAACAGAGGCAAACAGAGTTAAACAGAGTGGAACAGAGGCAGACAGAGTTAAATGGATTGAAACAGAGGCAAACAGAGTTCAACAGAGATAAACGGAGTTCAACAGAGTTAAACAGAGGCAAACAGAGGGAAATAGAGTGAAACAGAGTTAAACAGAGGCATATAGAGTTAAACAGTTTTGAACAGAGGCAAACAGAGTTAAATAGGTTGTAACAGAGGCAAACAGAGTTCAACAAATGTAAACAGAGTTGAACTGAATTAAACAGAGTTAGACAGAGTCGAACAGAGGCAAAGAGATTAAAACAGATTTAAACAGATGAAAACAGAGTTAAACAGAGTTCAACAGAGGCGAACAGAGTTAACCAGAGTTAAACAGAGGCAAACAGTTTTCAACAGAGTTAAACAGAGTTAAACAGAGGCAAACAGAGGGAAACAGAGTGAAACACAGTTACACAGAGGCGTGCAGAGTGAAACAGAGTTAAACAGAATTGAACAGAGGCAAACAGATTTAAACAGAGTTAAACAGAGTTAAATAGAGTTCAACAGAGTTGAACAGAGACAAACAAAGTTAAACAGAATTAAACTGAGGAAAACAGAGTTGAACAGAGGCAAACAGAGCTAAACAGATTTAAACAGTGGCAAACATGTTTAAACAGAGTTAAAACAGAGGCATACAGAGTGAAA
The DNA here is from genome assembly GCA_026770705.1 of Isurus oxyrinchus. NCBI lineage: Eukaryota > Metazoa > Chordata > Chondrichthyes > Lamniformes > Lamnidae > Isurus > Isurus oxyrinchus. The sequence continues at coordinate 59,293 of JANJGN010002048.1, forward strand.
CAGTGTTAAACAGAGGCAAACAGAGTTAAACAGCGTTAAACAGAGGCAAACAGAGTGAAATAGTTTGAAACAGAGGCAAACAGAGTTCAACAGACATAAACAGTGTTCAGCAGAGGTGAAAAGAGTTAAACAGAGTTAAACAGAGGCAAACAGAGTTCAACAGATTTAAACAGTTAAACAGAGGTAAACAGAGGGAAACAGAGTGAAACAGAGTAAAACAGAGGCATACAGAGTTAAACAGAGTTGAACAGAGGCAAACAGAGATAAACAGAGGCAAGCAGAGTTAGACAGTGTTAAACAGAGGCAAACCAAGGGAAAATGAGTGAAACAGAGTTAAACAGGCATACAGAGAGAAACAGAGTTGAACAGAGTTAAACAGAGTTGAACAGAGGCAAACAGAGTTAAAAAGAGTTAAACATAGACAAACAGATTTAAACAGAGTTAAACAGAGGCAAACAGAGTTAAACAGAGGCAGGCAGAGTTAAACAGATTTAAACAGAGGCAAACAGAGTTAACCAGGGGCAAACAGAGTTAAACAGAGGCAAACAGAGTTAAACAGCGTTAAGCAGAAGCAATGCGTTAAATAGAGTTAAACAGAGGGAAACAGAGTTAAAAAGAGTTAAACAGAAGCAAACAGAGATCAACAGAGTTAAACAGAACGCTGCAGAGTTAAAGAGAGTTAAACAGAGGCAAACAGAGTGAAACAGCGTTTAACAGAGGCAGAGTTAAATAGATTTAAATAGAGTTAAACAGAGGCAAACAGAGTTAGGAAGAGTTAAACAGAGGCAAACAGAGTTCAATAGAATTTAACAGAACTCAGCAGAGTTAAACAGAGTTAAAATGAGGCAAACAGAGTTAAACAGATGCAAACAGAGGGAAACAGATTGACACAGAGTTAAACAGAGGCGTACAGTGTAAAACACAGTTGAACAGAAAGAAAAAGAGTTTAATAGATAGAAATAGAGGCAAACAGAGTTGAACAGTAATAAACAGAGTTCAACAGAGTTAAACTGATTTAAACAGAGGCAAAAAGAGGGAAACAGAGTGAAACAGACTGAAACAGAGGCAAACAGAGATAAACAGAGTTGAACAGAGGCAAACAGAGTTAAACAGATGTAAACAGAGTTCAACTGAATTAAACAGAGTTAAACAGAGGCAAACAGTTTTCAACAGAGTTAAACAGAGTTAAACAGAGTCAAACAGAGTGAAACAGAGTGAAACACAGTTAAACAGAGGCATACAGAGTGAAACAGAGTTAAACAGAGTTGAACAGAGGCAAACAGAGTTAAATAGGTTGAAACAGAGGCAAACAAAGTTCAACAGATGTAAACAGAGTTCAACTGAATGAAACAGAGTGAAACAGAGTTTAACAGAGGGTAACAGAGTGAAACAGAGTTAAACAGAGTCGAACAGAGGCAAAGAGTGTTAAACAGAGTTAAACAGATGCAAACAGAGTTAAACAGAGTTAAACAGAGGCGAACAGAGTTAACCAGAGTTAAACAGAGGCAAACAGTTTTCAACAGAGTTAAACAGAGTTAAACAGAGGCAAACAGAGGGAAACATAGTGAAACAGAGTTAAACAGAGTCGAACCGAGGCAAAGAGTGTTAAACAGAGTTAACCAGATGCAAACAGAGTTAAACAGAGTTAAACAGAGGCGAACAGAGTTAACCAGAGTTAAACAGAGGCAAACAGTTTTCAACAGAGTTAAACAGAGTTAAACAGAGGCAAACAGAGGGAAACAGAGTGAAAAACAGTTAAACAGAGGCAAATAGAGTGAAACAGAGTTAAACAGAATTGAACAGAGGCAAACAGAGTTAAACAGAGTTAAATAGAGTTCAACAGAGTTGAACAGAGGCAAACAGAGCTAAACAGATTTAAACAGTGGCAAACATGGTTAAACAGAGTTAAACAGAGGCAAACAGAGGCAAACAGAGTTAAACAGAGTCATACAGAGTTAAACAGAGTTAAACATAGGCAAACAGAGTTAAACAGCGTTAAACAGAGGCAAACAGAGTTCAACAGACATAAACAGTGTTCAGCAGAGGCAAAAAGAGTTAAACAGAGTTAAACAGAGGCAAACAGAGTTAAACATATTTGAACAGTGGCAAACAGAGTTAAACAGAGGCAAGCAGAGTTAAACAGTGTTAAACAGAGGCAAACCAAGGGAAAATGAGTGAAACAGAGTTAAACAGAGGCATACAGAGATAAACAGAGTTAAACAGAGTTGAACATAGGCAAACAGATTTAAAGAGAGTTAAACAGAGGCAAACAGAGTTAAACAGAGTTAAACAGAGGCTTACAGAGTTAAACAGATTTAAACATAGGCAAACAGAGTTAAACAGCGTTAAATCGAGGCAAATAGAATTAAGCAGATTCAAACAGAATTAAAGAGAGTTAAACAGAGGCAAACAGTGTTAGATAGATTGAAACAGAGGCAAACAGAGTTAAACGGAGTTAAACATAGGCAAACAGAGTTAAACAGTGTTAAACAGAGGCAAACCAAGGGAATATGAGTGAAAAGGAGTTAAACAGAAGCATACAGAGATAAACAGAGTTAAACAGAGTTGAACAGAGGCAAACAGAGTTAAAAAGAGTTAAACATAGGCAAACAGATTTAAACAGAGTTAAACAGAGGCAAACAGAGCTAAACAGAGTTAAACAGAGGCATACAGAGTTAAACAGAGTTAAACAGAGGCAAACAGAGTTAAACAGCGTTGAACAGAGGCAAACAGAGTTAAATAGAGTTACACAGAGGCAAACAGAGTGAAACAGAGTTAAACAGAGGCAAACAGAGTTAAACAGATTGAAACAGAGGCAAACAGAGTTCAACAGATATAAGCAGAGTTCAGCAGAGGCGAAAAGATTTAAACAGAGGCAAACAGAGTTCAACAGATTGAAAGAGAGCTAAACAGAGGCAAACAGAGGGAAACAGAGTGAAACAGAGTAAAACAGAGGCAAACAGAGTTAAACAGAGGCAAACAGTGGGAAACAGAGTTAAACAGAGGCATATAGAGTTAAACAGAGTTGAACAGAGGCAAACAGAGTTAAATAGGTTGAAACAGAGGCAAACAGAGTTCACCAGATGTAAACAGAGTTCAACGGAGTTAAGCAGTGTTGAACAGAGGCAAACAGAGGCACACAGAGTTAAACAGAGGCATACAGAGTTAAACAGTTTTAAACAGAGGCAAACAGAGTTAAACAGCGTTAAACAGAGGCAAACAGAGTTAAATAGAGTTAAACAGAGGCAAACAGAATTAAACAGGGGCAAACAGAGTTACACAGAGGCAAACAGAGTTAAACAGCGTTAAACAGAAGCAAACAGAGTTAAATAGAGTTAAACAGAGGGAAACAGAGTTGAAAAGAGTTAAACAGAAGCAAACGGAGTTCAATAGAGTTAAACAGAACGCATCAGATTTAAAGAGAGTTAAACAGAGACAAACAGAGTGAAACAGCGTTTAACAGAGGCAAACAGAGTTCGAAAGTGTTAAACAGAGGCAAACAGAGTTCAATAGAGTTAAACAGAACTCGGCAGAGTTAAACAGAGGCAAACAGAGTTAAACAGATGCAAACAGAGGGAAACAGATTGAAACAGAGTTAAACAGAGGCTTACAGAGTTAAACACAGTTGAACAGAGGCAAAAAGAGTTTAATAGATTGAAATAGAGGCAAACAGAGTTGAACAGTAATAAACAGAGTTCAACAGAGTTAAACACATTTAAATAGAGGCAAACAGAGGGAAACAGAGTGAAACAGTGTTAAACAGAGGCAAACAGAGATAAACAGAGTTGAACAGAGGCAAACAGAGTTAAACAGATTGAAACAGAGGAAACAGAGTTAAACAGATTTAAACAGAGATAAACAGAGGCGAAGAGAGTTAAAAAGAGTTAGCAGAGGCAAACTGATTTCAACAGAGTTAAACAGAGACATACAGAGTTAAACAGAGGCACACATAGTTAAACAGCGTTAAATAGAGGCAAACAGAGTTAAATAGAGTTAAACAGAGGCAAACAGAGTTAAACAGAGTGGAACAGAGGCAGACAGAGTTAAATGGATTGAAACAGAGGCAAACAGAGTTCAACAGAGATATACGGAGTTCAACAGAGTTAAACAGAGGCAAACAGAGGGAAATAGAGTGAAACAGAGTTAAACAGAGGCATATAGAGTTAAACAGATTTGAACAGAGGCAAACAGAGTTAAATAGGTTGAAACAGAGGCAAACAGAGTTCAACAAATGTAAACAGAGTTGAACTGAATTAAACAGAGTTAGACAGAGTCGAACAGAGGCAAAGAGATTAAAACAGATTTAAACAGATGAAAACAGAGTTAAACAGAGTTCAACAGAGGCGAACAGAGTTAACCAGAGTTAAACAGAGGCAAACAGTTTTCAACAGAGTTAAACAGAGTTAAACAGAGGCAAACAGAGGGAAACAGAGTGAAACACAGTTAAACAGATGCGTGCAGAGTGAAACAGAGTTAAACAGAATTGAACAGAGGCAAACAGATTTAAACAGAGTTAAACAGAGTTAAATAGAGTTCAACAGAGTTGAACAGAGGCAAACAAAGTTATACAGAATTAAACTGAGGAAAACAGAGTTGAACAGAGGCAAACAGAGCTAAACAGATTTAAACAGTGGCAAACATGTTTAAACAGAGTTAAAACAGAGGCATACAGATTGAAACAGTGTTAAACAGAGGCAAACAGAGTTAAACAGCGTTAAACAGAGGCAAACAGAGTGAAATAGTTTGAAACAGAGGCAAACAGAGTTCAACAGACATAAACAGTGTTCAGCAGAGGTGAAAAGAGTTAAACAGAGTTAAACAGAGGCAAACAGAGTTCAACAGATTTAAACAGTTAAACAGAGGTAAACAGAGGGAAACAGAGTGAAACAGAGTAAAACAGAGGCATACAGAGTTAAACAGAGTTGAACAGAGGCAAACAGAGATAAACAGAGGCAAGCAGAGTTAGACAGTGTTAAACAGAGGCAAACCAAGGGAAAATGAGTGAAACAGAGTTAAACAGGCATACAGAGAGAAACAGAGTTGAACAGAGTTAAACAGAGTTGAACAGAGGCAAACAGAGTTAAAAAGAGTTAAACATAGACAATCAGATTTAAACAGAGTTAAACAGAGGCAAACAGAGTTAAACAGAGGCAGGCAGAGTTAAACAGATTTAAACAGAGGCAAACAGAGTTAACCAGGGGCAAACAGAGTTAAACAGAGGCAAACAGAGTTAAACAGCGTTAAACAGAAGCAATGAGTTAAATAGAGTTAAACGGAGGGAAACAGTGTTAAAACGAGTTAAACAGAAGCAAACAGAGATCAACAGAGTTAAACAGAACGCTGCAGAGTTAAAGAGAGTTAAACAGAGGCAAACAGAGTGAAACAGCGTTTAACAGAGGCAGAGTTAAATAGATTTAAATAGAGTTAAACAGAGGCAAACAGAGTTAGGAAGAGTTAAACAGAGGCAAACAGAGTTCAATAGAATTTAACAGAACTCAGCCGAGTTAAACAGAGTTAAAATGAGGCAAACAGAGTTAAACAGATGCAAACAGAGGGAAACAGATTGACACAGAGTTAAACAGAGGCGTACAGTGTAAAACACAGTTGAACATAAAGAAAAAGAGTTTAATAGATAGAAATAGAGGCAAACAGAGTTGAACAGTCATAAACAGAGTTCAACAGAGTTAAACTGATTTAAACAGAGGCAAACAGAGGGAAAAAGATTGAAACAGACTGAAACAGAGGCAAACAGAGATAAACAGAGTTGAACAGAGGCAAACAGAGTTAAACAGATGTAAACAGAGTTCAACTGAATTAAACAGAGTTAAACAGAGGCAAACAGTTTTCAACAGAGTTAAACAGAGTTAAACAGAGTCAAACAGAGTGAAACAGAGTGAAACACAGTTAAACAGAGGCATACAGAGTGAAACAGAGTTAAACAGAGTTGAACAGAGGCAAACAGAGTTAAATAGGTTGAAACAGAGGCACACAAAGTTCAACAGATGTAAACAGAGTTCAACTGAATGAAACAGAGTGAAACAGAGTTTAACAGAGGGTAACAGAGTGAAACAGAGTTAAACAGAGTCGAACAGAGGCAAAGAGTGTTAAACAGAGTTAAACAGATGCAAACAGAGTTAAACAGAGTTAAACAGAGGCGAACAGAGTTAACCAGAGTTAAACAGAGGCAAACAGTTTTCAACAGAGTTAAACAGAGTTAAACAGAGGCAAACAGAGGGAAACATAGTGAAACAGAGTTAAACAGAGTCGAACCGAGGCAAAGAGTGTTAAACAGAGTTTACCAGATGCAAACAGAGTTAAACAGAGTTAAACAGAGGCGAACAGAGTTAACCAGAGTTAAACAGAGGCAAACAGTTTTCAACAGAGTTAAACAGAGTTAAACAGAGGCAAACAGAGGGAAACAGAGTGAAAAACAGTTAAACAGAGGCAATTAGAGTGAAACAGAGTTAAACAGAATTGAACAGAGGCAAACAGAGTTAAACAGAGTTAAATAGAGTTCAACAGAGTTGAACAGAGGCAAACAGAGCTAAACAGATTTAAACAGTGGCAAACATGGTTAAACAGAGTTAAACAGAGGCAAACAGAGGCAAACAGAGTTAAACAGAGGCATACAGAGTTAAACAGAGGCAAACAGAGCTAAACAGCGTTAAACAGAGGCAAACAGAGTTCAACAGATTTAAACAGAGTTAAACAGAGGCAAACAGAGGGAAACAGAGTGAAACAGAGTAAAACAGAGGCAAACAGAGTTCAACAGACATAAACAGTGTTCAGCAGAGGCGAAAAGAGTTAAACAGAGTTAAACAGAGGCAAACAGAGTTCAACAGATTTAAACAGAGTTAAACAGAGGCAAACAGAGGGAAACAGAGTGAAACAGAGTAAAACAGAGGCAAACAGAGTTAAACATAGTTGAACAGAGGCAAACAGAGTTAAACAGAGGCAAGCAGAGTTAAACAGTGTTAAACAGAGGGAAAGCAAGGGAAAATGAGTTAAACAGAGTTAAACAGAGTTAAATAGAGTTCAACAGAGTTGAACAGAGGCAAACAGAGCTAAACAGATTTAAACAGTGGCAAACATGGTTAAACAGAGTTAAACAGAGGCAAACAGAGCAAACAGAGTTAAACAGAGGCATACAGAGTTAAACAGAGTTAAACATAGGCAAACAGAGTTAAACAGCGTTAAACAGAGGCAAACAGAGTTCAACAGACATAAACAGTGTTCAGCAGAGGCAAAAAGAGTTAAACAGAGGCAAACAGAGTTAAACATAGTTGAACAGAGGCAAGCAGAGTTAAACAGAGGCAAGCAGAGTTAAACAGTGTTAAACAGAGGCAAACCAAGGGAAAATGAGTGAAACAGAGTTAAACAGAGGCATACAGAGATAAACAGAGTTAAACAGAGTTGAACATAGGCAAACAGATTTAAAGAGAGTTAAACAGAGGCAAACAGAGTTAAACAGAGTTAAACAGAGGCATACAGAGTTAAACAGATTTAAACATAGGCAAACAGAGTTAAACAGCGTTAAATCGAGGCAAATAGAATTAAGCAGAGTCAAACAGAATTAAAGAGAGTTAAACAGAGGCAAACAGTGTTAAACGGAGTTAAACATAGGCAAACAGAGTTAAACAGTGTTAAACAGAGGCAAACCAAGGGAATATGAGTGAACAGGAGTTAAACAGAAGCATACAGAGATAAACAGAGTTAAACAGAGTTGAACAGAGGCAAACAGAGTTAAAAAGAGTTAAACGTAGGCAAACAGATTTAAACAGAGTTAAACAGAGGCAAACAGAGTTAAACAGAGTTAAACAGAGGCATACAGAGTTAAACAGATTTAAACATAGGCAAACAGAGTTAAACAGTGTTAAACAGAGGCAAACAGAGTTCAACAGACATAAACAGTGTTCAGCAGAGGCAAAAAGTGTTAAACAGTGTTAGACAGAGGCAAACCAAGGGAAAATGAGTGAAAAGGAGTTAAACAGAGGCATACAGAGATAAACAGAGTTAAACAGAGTTGAACAGAGGCAAACAGAGTTAAAAAGAGTTAAACATAGGCAAACAGATTTAAACAGAGTTAAACAGAGGCAAACAGAGTTAAACAGAGTTAAACAGAGGTATACAGAGTTACACAGATTTAAACATAGGCAAACAGAGTTAAACAGCCTTTAACCGAGACAAACAGAGTTAAATAGAGTTCAACAGAGGCAAACAGAGTTAAACAGAATTAAACAGAGGCAAACTGGGTTAAACAGCGTTAAACAGAGGCAAACAGAGTTCAACAGACATAAACAGTGTTCAGCAGAGGCGAAAAGAGTTAAACAGAGTTAAACAGAGGCAAACAGAGTTCAACAGATTTAAACAGAGTTAAACAGAGGCAAACAGAGGGAAACAGAGTGAAAGAGAGTAAAACAGAGGCAAACAGAGTTAAACATAGTTGAACAGAGGCAAACAGAGTTAAACAGAGGCAAACAGAATTAAACATAGTTGAACAGAGGCAAACAGAGTTAAACAGAGGCAAGCAGAGTTAAACAGTGTTACACAGAGGCAAACCAAGGGAAAATGAGTGAAACAGAGTTAAACAGAGGCATACAGAGATAAACAGAGTTAAACAGATTTGAACAGAGGCAAACAGAGTTAAAAAAGAGTTAAACATAGGCAAACAGAGTTAAACAGAGTTAAACAGAGGCAAACAGAGTTAAACAGTGTTAAACAGAGGCATACAGAGTTAAACAGATTTAAACATAGGCAAACAGAGTTAAACAGCTTTAAGCCGAGACAAACAGAGTTAAATAGAGTTAAACAGAGGCAAACAGAGTTAAACAGAGTTAAACAGAGGCAAACAGAGTTAAACAGCGTTAAATCGAGGCAAATAGAATTAAGCAGAGTCAAACAGAATTAAAGAGAGTTAAAGAGAGGCAAACAGTGTTAGATAGATTGAAACAGAGGCAAACAGAGTTAAACGGAGTTAAACATAGGCAAACAGAGTTAAACAGTGTTAAACAGAGGCAAACCAAGGGAAAATGAGTGAAAAGGAGTTAAACAGAGGCATACAGAGATAAACAGAGTTAAACAGAGTTGAACAGAGGCAAACAGAGTTAAAAAGAGTTAAACATAGGCAAACAGATTTAAACAGAGTTACACAGAGGCAAACAGAGTTAAACAGAGTTAAACAGAGGCATACAGAGTTAAACAGATTTAAACATAGGCAAACAGAGTTAAACAGCCTTAAACCGAGACAAACAGAGTTAAATACAGTTAAACAGAGGAAAACAGAGTTAAACAGAGTTAAACAGAGGCAAGCTGGGTTAAACAGAGTTACACAGAGGCAAACAGAGTTCAACAGACATAAACAGTGTTCAGCAGATGCGAGACGGGTGAAACAGAGTTAAACAGAGGCAAACAGAGTTCAACAGATTCAAACAGAGTTAAACAGAGGCAAACAGAGGGAAACAGAGTGAAACAGAGTAAAACAGAGGCAAACAGAGTTAAACATAGTTGAACAGAGGCAAACAGAGTTACCCAGAGGCAAGCAGAGTTAAACAGTGTTAAACAGAGGCAAACCAAGGGAAAATGAGTGAAACAGAGTTAAACAGAGGCATACAGAGATAAACAGAGTTAAACAGAGTTGAACAGAGGCAAAAAGAGTTAAAAAGTGTTAAACATAGGGAAACAGATTAAAACAGAGTTACACAGATGCAAACAGAGGGAAACAGATTGACACAGAGTTAAACAGAGGCGTACAGTGTAAAACACAGTTGAACAGAAACAAAAAGAGTTTCATAGATTGAAATAGAGGCAAACAGAGTTGAACAGTAATAAACAGAGTTCAACAGAGTTGAACTGATTTAAACAGAGGCAAACAGAGGGAAACAGAGTGAAACAGACTGAAACAGAGGCAAACAGAGATAAACAGAGTTAAAGAGAGGCAAACAGAGTTAAACAGATGTAAACAGAGTTCAACTGAATTAAACAGAGTTAAACAGAGGCAAACAGTTTTCAACAGAGTTAAACAGAGTTAAACAGAGGCAAACAGAGTGAAACATAGTGAAACACAGTTAAACAGAGGCATACAGAGTGGAACAGAGTTAAACAGAGTTGAACAGAGGCAAACAGAATTAAATAGGTTGAAACAGAGGCAAACGGAGTTCAACAGATGTAAACAGAGTTCAACTGAATTAAACAGAGTTAAACAGAGGCAAACAGAGGGTAACAGAGTTAAACAGAGTTAAACAGAGTCGAACAGAGGCAAAGAGTGTTAAACAGATTAAACAGATGCAAACAGAGTTAAACAGAGTTAAACAGAGGCGAACAGAGTTAACCAGAGTTAAACAGAGGCAAACAGAGTTAACCAGAGTTAAACAGAGGCAAACAGTTTTCAACAGAGTTAAACAGAGTTAAACAGAGGCAAACAGAGGGAAACAGAGTGAAACACAGTTAAACAGAGGCAAATAGAGTGAAACAGAGTTAAACAGAATTGAACAGAGGCAAACAGAGTTAAGCAGAATTAAACAGAGTTAAATAGAGTTCAACAGAGTTGAACAGAGGCAAACAGAGCTAAACAGATTTAAACAGTGGCAAACATGGTTAAACAGAGTTAAACAGAGGCAAACAGAGGCACACAGAGTTAGACAGAGGCATACAGAGTTAAACAGAGTTAAACAGAGGCAAACAGAGTTAAACAGCGTTAAACAGAGGCAAACAGAGTTCAACAGACATAAACAGTGTTCAGCAGAGGCAAAACGAGTTAAACAGAGTTAAACAGAGTTCAACAGATTTGAACAGAGTTAAACAGAGGCAAGCAGAGGGAAACAGAGTGAAACAGAGTAAAACAGAGGCATACAGAGTTAAACAGAGTTGAACAGAGGCAAACAGAGTTACACAGAGGCAAGCAGAGTTAAACAGTGTTAAACAGAGGCAAACCAAGGGAAAATGAGTGAAACAGAGTTAAACAGAGGCATACAGAGATAAACAGAGTTAAACAGAGTTGAACAGAGGCAAAAAGAGTTAAAAAGTGTTAAACATAGGGAAACAGATTAAAACAGAGTTACACAGATGCAAACAGAGGGAAACAGATTGACACAGAGTTAAACAGAGGCGTACAGTGTAAAACACAGTTGAACAGAAACAAAAAGAGTTTCATAGATTGAAATAGAGGCAAACAGAGTTGAACAGTAATAAACAGAGTTCAACAGAGTTGAACTGATTTAAACAGAGGCAAACAGAGGGAAACAGAGTGAAACAGACTGAAACAGAGGCAAACAGAGATAAACAGAGTTAAAGAGAGGCAAACAGAGTTAAACAGATGTAAACAGAGTTCAACTGAATTAAACAGAGTTAAACAGAGGCAAACAGTTTTCAACAGAGTTAAACAGAGTTAAACAGAGGCAAACAGAGTGAAACATAGTGAAACACAGTTAAACAGAGGCATACAGAGTGGAACAGAGTTAAACAGAGTTGAACAGAGGCAAACAGAATTAAATAGGTTGAAACAGAGGCAAACGGAGTTCAACAGATGTAAACAGAGTTCAACTGAATTAAACAGAGTTAAACAGAGGCAAACAGAGGGTAACAGAGTTAAACAGAGTTAAACAGAGTCGAACAGAGGCAAAGAGTGTTAAACAGATTAAACAGATGCAAACAGAGTTAAACAGAGTTAAACAGAGGCGAACAGAGTTAACCAGAGTTAAACAGAGGCAAACAGAGTTAACCAGAGTTAAACAAAGGCAAACAGTTTTCAACAGAGTTAAACAGAGTTAAACAGAGGCAAACAGAGGGAAACAGAGTGAAACACAGTTAAACAGAGGCAAATAGAGTGAAACAGAGTTAAACAGAATTGAACAGAGGCAAACAGAGTTAAGCAGAATTAAACAGAGTTAAATAGAGTTCAACAGAGTTGAACAGAGGCAAACAGAGCTAAACAGATTTAAACAGTGGCAAACATGGTTAAACAGAGTTAAACAGAGGCAAACAGAGGCACACAGAGTTAGACAGAGGCATACAGAGTTAAACAGAGTTAAACAGAGGCAAACAGAGTTAAACAGCGTTAAACAGAGGCAAACAGAGTTCAACAGACATAAACAGTGTTCAGCAGAGGCAAAACGAGTTAAACAGAGTTAAACAGAGTTCAACAGATTTGAACAGAGTTAAACAGAGGCAAGCAGAGGGAAACAGAGTGAAACAGAGTAAAACAGAGGCATACAGAGTTAAACAGAGTTGAACAGAGGCAAACAGAGTTACACAGAGGCAAGCAGAGTTAAACAGTGTTAAACAGAGGCAAACCAAGGGAAAATGAGTGAAACAGAGTTAAACAGAGGCATACAGAGATAAACAGAGTTAAACAGAGTTGAACAGAGGCAAAAAGAGTTAAAAAGTGTTAAACATAGGGAAACAGATTAAAACAGAGTTACACAGATGCAAACAGAGGGAAACAGATTGACACAGAGTTAAACAGAGGCGTACAGTGTAAAACACAGTTGAACAGAAACAAAAAGAGTTTCATAGATTGAAATAGAGGCAAACAGAGTTGAACAGTAATAAACAGAGTTCAACAGAGTTGAACTGATTTAAACAGAGGCAAACAGAGGGAAACAGAGTGAAACAGACTGAAACAGAGGCAAACAGAGATAAACAGAGTTAAAGAGAGGCAAACAGAGTTAAACAGATGTAAACAGAGTTCAACTGAATTAAACAGAGTTAAACAGAGGCAAACAGTTTTCAACAGAGTTAAACAGAGTTAAACAGAGGCAAACAGAGTGAAACATAGTGAAACACAGTTAAACAGAGGCATACAGAGTGGAACAGAGTTAAACAGAGTTGAACAGAGGCAAACAGAATTAAATAGGTTGAAACAGAGGCAAACGGAGTTCAACAGATGTAAACAGAGTTCAACTGAATTAAACAGAGTTAAACAGAGGCAAACAGAGGGTAACAGAGTTAAACAGAGTTAAACAGAGTCGAACAGAGGCAAAGAGTGTTAAACAGATTAAACAGATGCAAACAGAGTTAAACAGAGTTAAACAGAGGCGAACAGAGTTAACCAGAGTTAAACAGAGGCAAACAGAGTTAACCAGAGTTAAACAGAGGCAAACAGTTTTCAACAGAGTTAAACAGAGTTAAACAGAGGCAAACAGAGGGAAACAGAGTGAAACACAGTTAAACAGAGGCAAATAGAGTGAAACAGAGTTAAACAGAATTGAACAGAGGCAAACAGAGTTAAGCAGAATTAAACAGAGTTAAATAGAGTTCAACAGAGTTGAACAGAGGCAAACAGAGCTAAACAGATTTAAACAGTGGCAAACATGGTTAAACAGAGTTAAACAGAGGCAAACAGAGGCACACAGAGTTAGACAGAGGCATACAGAGTTAAACAGAGTTAAACAGAGGCAAACAGAGTTAAACAGCGTTAAACAGAGGCAAACAGAGTTCAACAGACATAAACAGTGTTCAGCAGAGGCAAAACGAGTTAAACAGAGTTAAACAGAGTTCAACAGATTTGAACAGAGTTAAACAGAGGCAAGCAGAGGGAAACAGAGTGAAACAGAGTAAAACAGAGGCATACAGAGTTAAACAGAGTTGAACAGAGGCAAACAGAGTTAAACAGAGGCAAGCAGAGTTAAACAGTGTTAAACAGAGGCAAACCAAGGGAAAATGAGTGAAAAGGAGTTAAACAGAGGCATACAGAGATAAACAGATTTGAACAGAGGCAAACAGAGTTACAAAGAGTTAAACAGAGGCAAACAGATTTAAACAGAGTTAAACAGAGGCAAACAGAGTTAAACAGAGTTAAACAGAGGCATACAGAGTTAAACAGATTTAAACATAGGCAAACAGAGTTAAACAGCCTTAGACCGAGACAAACAGAGTTAAATAGAGTTAAACAGAGGCAAACAGAGTTAAACAGAGTTAAACAGAGGCAAACAGAGTTACTCAGCGTTAAATAGAGGCAAATAGAGTTAAGCAGAGTCAAACAGAATTAAAGAGAGTTAAACAGAGGCAAACAGTGTTAGATAGATTGAAACAGAGGCAAACAGAGTTAAACGGAGTGAAATATAGGCAAACAGAGTGAAACAGTGTTAAACATAGGCAAACCAAGGGAAAATGAGTGAAAAGGAGTTAAACAGAGGCATACAGAGATAAACAGAGTTAAACAGAGTTGAACAGAGGCAAACAGAGTTAAAAAGAGTTAAACATAGGCAAACAGATTTAAACAGAGTTAAACAGAGGCAAACAGTTTTCAACAGAGTTAAACAGAGTTAAACAGAGGCAAACAGAGTGAAACATAGTGAAACACAGTTAAACAGAGGCATACAGAGTGGAACAGAGTTAAACAGAGTTGAACAGAGGCAAACAGAATTAAATAGGTTGAAACAGAGGCAAACGGAGTTCAACAGATGTAAACAGAGTTCAACTGAATTAAACAGTGTTAAACAGAGGCAAACAGAGGGTAACAGAGTTAAACAGAGTTAAACAGAGTCGAACAGAGGCAAAGAGTGTTAAACAGATTAAACAGATGCAAACAGAGTTAAACAGAGTTAAACAGAGGCGAACAGAGTTAACCAGAGTTAAACAGAGGCAAACAGAGTTAACCAGAGTTAAACAGAGGCAAACAGTTTTCAACAGAGTTAAACAGAGTTAAACAGAGGCAAACAGAGGGAAACAGAGTGAAACACAGTTAAACAGAGGCAAATAGAGTGAAACAGAGTTAAACAGAATTGAACAGAGGCAAACAGAGTTAAGCAGAATTAAACAGAGTTAAATAGAGTTCAACAGAGTTGAACAGAGGCAAACAGAGCTAAACAGATTTAAACAGTGGCAAACATGGTTAAACAGAGTTAAACAGAGGCAAACAGAGGCACACAGAGTTAGACAGAGGCATACAGAGTTAAACAGAGTTAAACAGAGGCAAACAGAGTTAAACAGCGTTAAACAGAGGCAAACAGAGTTCAACAGACATAAACAGTGTTCAGCAGAGGCAAAACGAGTTAAACAGAGTTAAACAGAGTTCAACAGATTTGAACAGAGTTAAACAGAGGCAAGCAGAGGGAAACAGAGTGAAACAGAGTAAAACAGAGGCATACAGAGTTAAACAGAGTTGAACAGAGGCAAACAGAGTTAAACAGAGGCAAGCAGAGTTAAACAGTGTTAAACAGAGGCAAACCAAGGGAAAATGAGTGAAAAGGAGTTAAACAGAGGCATACAGAGATAAACAGAGTTGAACAGAGGCAAACAGAGTTACAAAGAGTTAAACAGAGGCAAACAGATTTAAACAGAGTTAAACAGAGGCAAACAGAGTTAAACAGAGTTAAACAGAGGCATACAGAGTTAAACAGATTTAAACATAGGCAAACAGAGTTAAACAGCCTTAGACCGAGACAAACAGAGTTAAATAGAGTTAAACAGAGGCAAACAGAGTTAAACAGAGTTAAACAGAGGCAAACAGAGTTACTCAGCGTTAAATAGAGGCAAATAGAGTTAAGCAGAGTCAAACAGAATTAAAGAGAGTTAAACAGAGGCAAACAGTGTTAGATAGATTGAAACAGAGGCAAACAGAGTTAAACGGAGTGAAATATAGGCAAACAGAGTGAAACAGTGTTAAACATAGGCAAACCAAGGGAAAATGAGTGAAAAGGAGTTAAACAGAGGCATACAGAGATAAACAGAGTTAAACAGAGTTGAACAGAGGCAAACAGAGTTAAAAAGAGTTAAACATAGGCAAACAGATTTAAACAGAGTTAAACAGAGGCAAACAGAGTTAAACTGAGTTAAACAGAGGCATACAGAGTTAAACAGATTTAAACATAGGCAAACAGAGTTAAACAGCCTTAAACCGAGACAAACAGAGTTAAATAGAGTTAAACAGAGGCAAACAGAGTTAAACAGAGTTAAACAGAGGCAAACTGGGTTAATCAGCGTTAAACAGAGGCAAACAGAGTTCAACAGACATAAACAGTGTTCAGCAGAGGCGAAAAGAGTTAAACAGAGTTAAACAGAGGCAAACAGTTTTCAACAGAGTTAAACAGAGTTAAACAGAGGCAAACAGAGTGAAACATAGTGAAACACAGTTAAACAGTGGCATACAGAGTGAAACAGAGTTAAACAGAGTTGAACAGAGGCAAACAGAGTTAAATAGGTTGAAACAGAGGCAAACGGAGTTCAACAGATGTAAACAGAGTTCAACTGAATTAAACAGAGTTAAACAGAGGCAAACAGAGGGTAACAGAGTGAAACAGAGTTAAACAGAGTCGCACAGAGGCAAAGAGTGTCAAACAGATTCAACAGATGCAAACAGAGTTAAACAGAGTTAAACAGAGGCGAACAGAGTTAACCAGAGTTAAACAGAGGCAAACAGAGTTAACCAGAGTTAAACAGAGGCAAACAGTTTTCAACAGAGTTAAACAGAGTTAAACAGAGGCAAACAGAGGGAAACAGAGTGAAACAGAGTAAAACAGAGGCAAACAGAGTTCAACAGACATAAACAGTGTTCAGCAGAGGCGAAAAGAGTTAAACAGAGTTAAACAGAGGCAAACAGAGTTCAACAGATTTAAACAGAGATAAACAGAGGCAAACAGAGGGAAACAGAGAGAAACAGAGTAAAACAGAGGCAAACACAGTTAAACATAGTTGAACAGAGTTAAACAGAGTTAAACAGAGGCAAGCAGAGTTAAACAGTGATAAGCAGAGGCAAACCAAGGGAAATTGAGTGAAACAGAGTTAAACAGAGGCATACAGAGATAAACAGAGTTAAACAGAGTTGAACAGAGGCAAACAGAGTTAAAAAGAGTTAAACATAGGCAAACAGATTTAAACAGAGTTAAACAGAGGCAAACAGAGTTAAACAGAGTTAAACAGAGGCATACAGAGTTAAACAGATTTAAACATAGGCAAACAGAGTTAAACAGCGTTAAACAGAGGCAAACAGAGTTCAACAGACATAAACAGTGTTCAGCAGAGGCAAGAAGAGTTAAACAGAGTTAAACAGAGGCAAACAGAGTTCAACAGACATAAACAGTGTTCAGCAGAGGCAAAAAGTGTTAAACAGTGTTAAACAGAGGCAAACCAAGGGAAAATGAGTGAAAAGGAGTTAAACAGAGGCATACAGAGATAAACAGAGTTAAACAGAGTTGAACAGAGGCAAACAGAGTTAAAAAGTGTTAAACATAGGCAAACAGATTTAAACAGAGTTAAACAGAGGCAAACAGAGTTAAACAGAGTTAAACAGAGGCATACAGAGTTAAACAGATTTAAACATAGGCAAACAGAGTTAAACAGCCTTTAACCGAGACAAACAGAGTTAAATAGAGTTCAACAGAGGCAAACAGAGTTAAACAGAATTAAACAGAGGCAAACTGGGTTAAACAGCGTTAAACAGAGGCAAACAGAGTTCAACAGACATAAACAGTGTTCAGCTGAGGCGAAAAGAGTTAAACAGAGTTAAACAGAGGCAAACAGAGTTCAACAGATTTAAACAGAGTTAAACAGAGGCAAACAGAGGGAAACAGAGTGAAAGAGAGTAAAACAGAGGCAAACAGAGTTAAACATAGTTGAACAGAGGCAAACAGAGTTAAACAGAGGCAAACAGAATTAAACATAGTTGAACAGAGGCAAACAGAGTTAAACAGAGGCAAGCAGAGTTAAACAGTGTTACACAGAGGCAAACCAAGGGAAAATGAGTGAAACAGAGTTAAACAGAGGCATACAGAGATAAACAGAGTTAAACAGAGTTGAACAGAGGCAAACAGAGTTAAAAAGAGTTAAACAGAGGCTAACAGAGTTAAACAGAGTTAAACAGAGGCAAACAGAGTTAAACAGAGTTAAACAGAGGCATACAGAGTTAAACAGATTTAAACATAGGCAAACAGAGTTAAACAGCCTTAAACCGAGACAAACAGAGTTAAATAGAGTTAAACAGAGGCAAACAGAGTTAAACAGAGTTAAACAGAGGCAAACAGAGTTAAACAGCGTTAAATCGAGGCAAATAGAATTAAGCAGAGTCAAACAGAATTAAAGAGAGTTAAAGAGAGGCAAACAGTGTTAGATAGATTGAAACAGAGGCAAACAGAGTTAAACGGAGTTAAACATAGGCAAACAGAGTTAAACAGTGTTAAACAGAGGCAAACCAAGGGAAAATGAGTGAAAAGGAGTTAAACAGAGGCATACAGAGATAAACAGAGTTAAACAGAGTTGAACAGAGGCAAACAGAGTTAAAAAGAGTTAAACATAGGCAAACAGATTTAAGCAGAGTTAAACAGAGGCAAACAGAGTTAAACAGAGTTAAACAGAGGCATACAGAGTTAAACAGATTTAAACATAGGCAAACAGAGTTAAACAGCCTTAAACCGAGACAAACAGAGTTAAATACAGTTAAACAGAGGCAAACAGAGTTAAACAGAGGCAAACAGAGGCAAACTGGGTTAAACAGCGTTAAACAGAGGCAAACAGAGTTCAACAGACATAAACAGTGTTCAGCAGATGCGAGACGAATGAAACAGAGTTAAACAGAGGCAAACAGAGTTCAACAGATTCAAACAGAGTTAAACAGAGGCAAACAGAGGGAAACAGAGTGAAACAGAGTAAATCAGAGGCAAACAGAGTTAAACATAGTTGAACAGAGGCAAACAGAGTTACACAGAGGCAAGCAGAGTGAAACAGTGTTAAACAGAGGCAAACCAAGGGAAAATGAGTGAAACAGAGTTAAACAGAGGCATACAGAGATAAACAGAGTTAAACAGAGTTGAACAGAGGCAAAAAGAGTTAAAAAGTGTTAAACATAGGGAAACAGATTAAAACAGAGTTACATAGATGCAAACAGAGGGAAACAGATTGACACAGAGTTAAACAGAGGCGTACAGTGTGAAACACAGTTGAACAGAAACAAAAAGAGTTTCATAGATTGAAATAGAGGCAAACAGAGTTGAACAGTAATAAAAAGAGTTCAACAGAGTTGAACTGATTTAAACAGAGGCAAACAGAGGGAAACAGAGTGAAACAGACTGAAACAGAGGCAAACAGAGATAAACAGAGTTAAAGAGAGGCAAACAGAGTTAAACAGATGTAAACAGAGTTCAACTGAATTAAACAGAGTTAAACAGAGGCAAACAGTTTTCAACAGAGTTAAACAGAGTTAAACAGAGGCAAACAGAGTGAAACATAGTGAAACACAGTTAAACAGTGGCATACAGAGTGAAACAGAGTTAAACAGAGTTGAACAGAGGCAAACAGAGTTAAATAGGTTGAAACAGAGGCAAACGGAGTTCAACAGATGTAAACAGAGTTCAACTGAATTAAACAGAGTTAAACAGAGGCAAACAGAGGGTAACAGAGTTAAACAGAGTTAAACAGAGTCGAACAGAGGCAAAGAGTGTTAAACAGATTAAACAGATGCAAACAGAGTTAAACAGAGTTAAACAGAGGCGAACAGAGTTAACCAGAGTTAAACAGAGGCAAACAGAGTTAACCAGAGTTAAACAGAGGCAAACAGTTTTCAACAGAGTTAAACAGAGTTAAACAGAGGCAAACAGAGGGAAACAGAGTGAAACACAGTTAAACAGAGGCAAATAGAGTGAAACAGAGTTAAACAGAATTGAACAGAGGCAAACAGAGTTAAACAGAATTAAACAGAGTTAAATAGAGTTCAACAGAGTTGAACAGAGGCAAACAGAGCTAAACAGATTTAAACAGTGGCAAACATGGTTACACAGAGTTAAACAGAGGCAAGCAGAGTTAAACAGTGATAAGCAGAGGCAAACCAAGGGAAATTGAGTGAAACAGAGTTAAACAGAGGCATACAGAGATAAACAGAGTTAAACAGAGTTGAACAGAGGCAAACAGAGTTAAAAAGAGTTAAACATAGGCAAACAGATTTAAACAGAGTTAAACAGAGGCAAACAGAGTTAAACAGAGTTAAACAGAGGCATACAGAGTTAAACAGATTTAAACATAGGCAAACAGAGTTAAACAGCGTTAAACAGAGGCAAACAGAGTTCAACAGACATAAACAGTGTTCAGCAGAGGCAAGAAGAGTTAAACAGAGTTAAACAGAGGCAAACAGAGTTCAACAGACATAAACAGTGTTCAGCAGAGGCAAAAAGTGTTAAACAGTGTTAAACAGAGGCAAACCAAGGGAAAATGAGTGAAAAGGAGTTAAACAGAGGCATACAGAGATAAACAGAGTTAAACAGAGTTGAACAGAGGCAAACAGAGTTAAAAAGTGTTAAACATAGGCAAACAGATTTAAACAGAGTTAAACAGAGGCAAACAGAGTTAAACAGAGTTAAACAGAGGCATACAGAGTTAAACAGATTTAAACATAGGCAAACAGAGTTAAACAGCCTTTAACCGAGACAAACAGAGTTAAATAGAGTTCAACAGAGGCAAACAGAGTTAAACAGAATTAAACAGAGGCAAACTGGGTTAAACAGCGTTAAACAGAGGCAAACAGAGTTCAACAGACATAAACAGTGTTCAGCTGAGGCGAAAAGAGTTAAACAGAGTTAAACAGAGGCAAACAGAGTTCAACAGATTTAAACAGAGTTAAACAGAGGCAAACAGAGGGAAACAGAGTGAAAGAGAGTAAAACAGAGGCAAACAGAGTTAAACATAGTTGAACAGCGGCAAACAGAGTTAAACACAGGCAAACAGAATTAAACATAGTTGAACAGAGGCAAACAGAGTTAAACAGAGGCAAGCAGAGTTAAACAGTGTTACACAGAGGCAAACCAAGGGAAAATGAGTGAAACAGAGTTAAACAGAGGCATACAGAGATAAACAGAGTTAAACAGAGTTGAACAGAGGCAAACAGAGTTAAAAAGAGTTAAACAGAGGCAAACAGAGTTAAACAGAGTTAAACAGAGGCAAACAGAGTTAAACAGAGTTAAACAGAGGCATACAGAGTTAAACAGATTTAAACATAGGCAAACAGAGTTAAACAGCCTTAAACCGAGACAAACAGAGTTAAATAGAGTTAAACAGAGGCAAACAGAGTTAAACAGAGTTAAACAGAGGCAAACAGAGTTAAACAGCGTTAAATCGAGGCAAATAGAATTAAGCAGAGTCAAACAGAATTAAAGAGAGTTAAAGAGAGGCAAACAGTGTTAGATAGATTGAAACAGAGGCAAACAGAGTTAAACGGAGTTAAACATAGGCAAACAGAGTTAAACAGTGTTAAACAGAGGCAAACCAAGGGAAAATGAGTGAAAAGGAGTTAAACAGAGGCATACAGAGATAAACAGAGTTAAACAGAGTTGAACAGAGGCAAACAGAGTTAAAAAGAGTTAAACATAGGCAAACAGATTTAAGCAGAGTTAAACAGAGGCAAACAGAGTTAAACAGAGTTAAACAGAGGCATACAGAGTTAAACAGATTTAAACATAGGCAAACAGAGTTAAACAGCCTTAAACCGAGACAAACAGAGTTAAATACAGTTAAACAGAGGCAAACAGAGTTAAACAGAGGCAAACAGAGGCAAACTGGGTTAAACAGCGTTAAACAGAGGCAAACAGAGTTCAACAGACATAAACAGTGTTCAGCAGATGCGAGACGAATGAAACAGAGTTAAACAGAGGCAAACAGAGTTCAACAGATTCAAACAGAGTTAAACAGAGGCAAACAGAGGGAAACAGAGTGAAACAGAGTAAATCAGAGGCAAACAGAGTTAAACATAGTTGAACAGAGGCAAACAGAGTTACACAGAGGCAAGCAGAGTGAAACAGTGTTAAACAGAGGCAAACCAAGGGAAAATGAGTGAAACAGAGTTAAACAGAGGCATACAGAGATAAACAGAGTTAAACAGAGTTGAACAGAGGCAAAAAGAGTTAAAAAGTGTTAAACATAGGGAAACAGATTAAAACAGAGTTACATAGATGCAAACAGAGGGAAACAGATTGACACAGAGTTAAACAGAGGCGTACAGTGTGAAACACAGTTGAACAGAAACAAAAAGAGTTTCATAGATTGAAATAGAGGCAAACAGAGTTGAACAGTAATAAAAAGAGTTCAACAGAGTTGAACTGATTTAAACAGAGGCAAACAGAGGGAAACAGAGTGAAACAGACTGAAACAGAGGCAAACAGAGATAAACAGAGTTAAAGAGAGGCAAACAGAGTTAAACAGATGTAAACAGAGTTCAACTGAATTAAACAGAGTTAAACAGAGGCAAACAGTTTTCAACAGAGTTAAACAGAGTTAAACAGAGGCAAACAGAGTGAAACATAGTGAAACACAGTTAAACAGAGGCATACAGAGTGGAACAGAGTTAAACAGAGTTGAACAGAGGCAAACAGAGTTAAATAGGTTGAAACAGAGGCAAACGGAGTTCAACAGATGTAAACAGAGTTCAACTGAATTAAACAGAGTTAAACAGAGGCAAACAGAGGGTAACAGAGTTAAACAGAGTTAAACAGAGTCGAACAGAGGCAAAGAGTGTTAAACAGATTAAACAGATGCAAACAGAGTTAAACAGAGTTAAACAGAGGCGAACAGAGTTAACCAGAGTTAAACAGAGGCAAACAGAGTTAACCAGAGTTAAACAGAGGCAAACAGTTTTCAACAGAGTTAAACAGAGTTAAACAGAGGCAAACAGAGGGAAACAGAGTGAAACACAGTTAAACAGAGGCAAATAGAGTGAAACAGAGTTAAACAGAATTGAACAGAGGCAAACAGAGTTAAACAGAATTAAACAGAGTTAAATAGAGTTCAACAGAGTTGAACAGAGGCAAACAGAGCTAAACAGATTTAAACAGTGGCAAACATGGTTAAACAGAGTTAAACAGAGGCAAACAGAGGCACACAGAGTTAGACAGAGGCATACAGAGTTAACCAGAGTTAAACAGAGGCAAACAGAGTTAAGCAGCGTTAAACAGAGGCAAACAGTGTTCAACAGACATAAACAGTGTTCAGCAGAGGCAAAACGAGTTATACAGAGTTAAACAGAATTCAACAGATTTGAACAGAGTTAAACAGAGGCAAGCAGAGGGAAACAGAGTGAAACAGAGTAAAACAGAGGCATACAGAGTTAAACAGAGTTGAACAGAGGCAAACAGAGTTAAACAGAGGCAAGCAGAGTTAAACAGTGTTAAACAGAGGCAAACCAAGGGAAAATGAGTGAAAAGGTGTTAAACAGAGGCATACAGAGATAAACAGAGTTAAACAGAGTTGAACAGAGGCAAACAGAGTTAAAAAGAGTTAAACAGAGGCAAACAGATTTAAACAGAGTTAAACAGAGGCAAACAGAGTTAAACAGAGTTAAACAGAGGCATACAGAGTTAAACAGATTTAAACATAGGCAAACAGAGTTAAACAGCCTTAAACCGAGACAAACAGAGTTAAATAGAGTTAAACAGAGGCAAACAAAGTTAAACAGAGGCAAACAGAGTTAAACAGCGTTAAATAGAGGCAAATAGAGTTAAGCAGAGTCAAACAGAATTAAAAAGAGTTAAACAGAGGCAAACAGTGTTACATAGATTGAAACAGAGGCAAACAGAGTTAAACGGAGTGAAACATAGGCAAACAGAGTGAAACAGTGTTAAACAGAGGCAAACCAAGGAAAAATGAGTGAAAAGGAGTTAAACAGAGGCATACAGAGATAAACAGAGTTAAACAGAGTTGAACAGAGGCAAACAGAGTTAAAAAGAGCTAAACATAGGCAAACAGATTTAAACAGAGTTAAACAGAGGCAAACAGAGTTAAACAGAGTTAAACAGAGGCATACAGAGTTAAACAGATTTAAACATAGGCAAACAGAGTTAAACAGCCTTAAACCGAGACAAACAGAGTTAAATAGAGTTAAACAGAGGCAAACAGAGTTAAACAGAGTTAAACAGAGGCAAACTGGGTTAATCAGCGTTAAACAGAGGCAAACAGAGTTCAACAGACATAAACAGTGTTCAGCAGAGGCGAAAAGAGTTAAACAGAGTTAAACAGAGGCAAACAGAGTTCAACAGATTCAAACAGAGTTAAACAGAGGCAAACAGAGGGAAACAGAGTGAAACAGAGTTAAACAGAGGCAAACAGAGTTAAACATAGTTGAACAGAGGCAAACAGAGTTACACAGAGGCAAGCAGAGTTAAACAGTGTTAAACAGAGGCAAACCAAGGGAAAATGAGTGAAACAGAGTTAAACAGAGGCATACAGAGATAGACAGAGTTAAACAGAGTTGAACAGAGGCAAACAGAGTTAAAAAGAGTTAAACTTAGGCAAACAGATTGAAACAGAGTTAAACAGAGGCAAACAGAGTTAAACAGAGGTAAACAGAGGCATACAGAGTTAAACAGATTCAAACATAGGCAAACAGAGTGAAACAGCCTGAAACCGAGACAAACAGAGTTAATACAGTTAAACAGAGGCAAACAGAGTTAAACAGAGTTAAACAGAGGCAAACTGGGTTAAACAGCGTTAAACAGAGGCAAACAGAGTTCAACAGACATGAACAGTGTTCAGCAGAGGCGAGAAGAGTCGAACAGATTTAAACAGAGGCAAACAGAGTTCAACAGATTCAAACAGAGTTAAACAGAGGCAAACAGAGGCAAAGAGTGTTAAACAGATTCAACAGATGCAAACAGAGTTAAACAGAGGCGAACAGAGTTAACCAGAGTTAACAGAGGCAAACAGAGTTAACCAGAGTTAAACAAAGGCAAACAGTTTTCAACAGAGTTAAACAGAGTTAAACAGAGGCAAACAGAGGGAAACAGAGTGAAACAGAGTAAAACAGAGGCAAACAGAGTTCAACAGACATAAACAGTGTTCAGCAGAGGTGAAAAGAGTTAAACAGAGTTAAACAGAGGCAAACAGAGTTCAACAGATTTAAACAGAGATAAACAGAGGCAAACAGAGGGAAACAGAGTGAAACAGAGTAAAACAGAGGCAAACACAGTTAAACACAGTTGAACAGAGGCAAACAGAGTTAAACAGAGGCAAGCAAAGTTAGACAGTGTTAAGCAGAGGCAAACCAAGGGAAAATGAGTGAAACAGAGTTAAACAGAGGCATACAGAGATAAACAGAGTTAAACAGAGTTGAACAGAGGCAAACAGAGTTAAAAAGAGTTAAACATAGGCAAACAGATTTAAACAGAGTTAAACAGACGCAAACAGAGTTAAACAGAGTTAAACAGAGGCATACAGAGTTAAACAGATTTAAACATAGGCAAACAGAGTTAAATAGAGTTAAACAGAGGCAAACAGAGTTCAACAGACATAAACAGTGTTCAGCAGAGGCAAGAAGAGTTAAACAGAGTTGAACAGAGGCAAACAGAGTTCAACAGACATAAGCAGTGTTCAGCAGAGGCAAAAAGTGTTAAACAGTGTTAAGCAGAGGCAAACCAAGGGAAAATGAGTGAATAGGAGTTAAACAGAGGCATACAGAGATAAACAGAGTTAAACAGAGTTGAACAGAGGCAAACAGAGTTAAAAAGAGTTAAACATAGGCAAACAGATTTAAACAGAGTTAAACAGAGGCAAACAGAGTTAAACAGAGTTAAACAGAGGCATACAGAGTTAAACAGAATTAAACATAGGCAAACAGAGTTAAACCGCCTTTAACCGAGACAAACAGAGTTAAATAGAGTTCAACAGAGGCAAACAGAGGTAAACAGAATTAAACAGAGGCAAACTGGGTTAAACAGCGTTAAACAGAGGCAAACAGAGTTCAACAGACATAAACAGTGTTCAGCAGAGGCGAAAAGAGTTAAACAGAGTTAAACAGAGGCAAACAGAGTTCAACAGATTTAAACAGAGTTAAACAGAGGCAAACAGAGGGAAACAGAGTGAAAGAGAGTAAAACAGAGGCAAACAGAGTTAAACATAGTTGAACAGAGGCAAACAGAGTTAAACAGAGGCAAACAGAATTAAGCATAGTTGAACAGAGGCAAACAGAGTTAAACAGAGGCAAGCAGAGTTAAACAGTGTTACACAGAGGCAAACCAAAGGAAAATGGGTGAAACAGAGTTAAGCAGAGGCATACAGAGATAAACAGAGTTAAACAGAGTTGAACAGAGGCAAACAGAGTTAAAAAGAGTTAAACATAGGCAAACAGAGTTAAACAGAGTTAAACAGAGGCAAACAGAGTTAAACAGAGTTAAACAGAGGCATACAGAGTTAAACAGATTTAAACATAGGCAAACAGAGTTAAACAGCCTTAAGGCGAGACAAACAGAGTTAAATAGAGTTAGACAGAGGCAAACAGAGTTAAACAGAGTTAAACAGAGGCAAACAGAGTTAAACAGCGTTAAATCGAGGCAAATAGAATTAAGCAGAGTCAAACAGAATTAAAGAGAGTTAAAGAGAGGCAAACAGTGTTAGACAGATTGAAACAGAGGCAAACAGAGTTAAACGGAGTGAAACATAGGCAAACAGAGTGAAACAGTGTTAAACAGAGGCAAACCAAGGGAAAATGAGTGAAAAGGAGTTAAACAGAGGCATACAGAGATAAACAGAATTAAACAGAGTTGAACAGAGGCAAACAGAGTTAAAAAGAGTTAAACATAGGCAAACAGATTTAAACAGAGTTAAACAGAGGCAAACAGAGTTAAACATAGTTGAACAGAGGCAAACAGAGTTACACAGAGGCAAGCAGAGTTAAACAGTGTTAAACAGAGGCAAACCAAGGGAAAATGAGTGAAACAGAGTTAAACAGAGGCATACAGAGATAGACAGAGTTAAACAGAGTTGAACAGAGGCAAACAGAGTTAAAAAGAGTTAAACTTAGGCAAACAGATTGAAACAGAGTTAAACAGAGGCAAACAGAGTTAAACAGAGGTAAACAGAGGCATACAGAGTTAAACAGATTCAAACATAGGCAAACAGAGTGAAACAGCCTGAAACCGAGACAAACAGAGTTAATACAGTTAAACAGAGGCAAACAGAGTTAAACAGAGTTAAACAGAGGCAAACTGGGTTAAACAGCGTTAAACAGAGGCAAACAGAGTTCAACAGACATGAACAGTGTTCAGCAGAGGCGAGAAGAGTCGAACAGATTTAAACAGAGGCAAACAGAGTTCAACAGATTCAAACAGAGTTAAACAGAGGCAAACAGAGGCAAAGAGTGTTAAACAGATTCAACTGATGCAAACAGAGTTAAACAGAGGCGAACAGAGTTAACCAGAGTTAACAGAGGCAAACAGAGTTAACCAGAGTTAAACAAAGGCAAACAGTTTTCAACAGAGTTAAACAGAGTTAAACAGAGGCAAACAGAGGGAAACAGAGTGAAACAGAGTAAAACAGAGGCAAACAGAGTTCAACAGACATAAACAGTGTTCAGCAGAGGTGAAAAGAGTTAAACAGAGTTAAACAGAGGCAAACAGAGTTCAACAGATTTAAACAGAGATAAACAGAGGCAAACAGAGGGAAACAGAGTGAAACAGAGTAAAACAGAGGCAAACACAGTTAAACACAGTTGAACAGAGGCAAACAGAGTTAAACAGAGGCAAGCAGAGTTAGACAGTGTTAAGCAGAGGCAAACCAAGGGAAAATGAGTGAAACAGAGTTAAACAGAGGCATACAGAGATAAACAGAGTTAAACAGAGTTGAACAGAGGCAAACAGAGTTAAAAAGAGTTAAACATAGGCAAACAGATTTAAACAGAGTTAAACAGACGCAAACAGAGTTAAACAGAGTTAAACAGAGGCATACAGAGTTAAACAGATTTAAACATAGGCAAACAGAGTTAAATAGAGTTAAACAGAGGCAAACAGAGTTCAACAGACATAAACAGTGTTCAGCAGAGGCAAGAAGAGTTAAACAGAGTTGAACAGAGGCAAACAGAGTTCAACAGACATAAGCAGTGTTCAGCAGAGGCAAAAAGTGTTAAACAGTGTTAAGCAGAGGCAAACCAAGGGAAAATGAGTGAATAGGAGTTAAACAGAGGCATACAGAGATAAACAGAGTTAAACAGAGTTGAACAGAGGCAAACAGAGTTAAAAAGAGTTAAACATAGGCAAACAGATTTAAACAGAGTTAAACAGAGGCAAACAGAGTTAAACAGAGTTAAACAGAGGCATACAGAGTTAAACAGAATTAAACATAGGCAAACAGAGTTAAACCGCCTTTAACCGAGACAAACAGAGTTAAATAGAGTTCAACAGAGGCAAACAGAGGTAAACAGAATTAAACAGAGGCAAACTGGGTTAAACAGCGTTAAACAGAGGCAAACAGAGTTCAACAGACATAAACAGTGTTCAGCAGAGGCGAAAAGAGTTAAACAGAGTTAAACAGAGGCAAACAGAGTTCAACAGATTTAAACAGAGTTAAACAGAGGCAAACAGAGGGAAACAGAGTGAAAGAGAGTAAAACAGAGGCAAACAGAGTTAAACATAGTTGAACAGAGGCAAACAGAGTTAAACAGAGGCAAACAGAATTAAACATAGTTGAACAGAGGCAAACAGAGTTAAACAGAGGCATGCAGAGTTAAACAGTGTTACACAGAGGCAAACCAAAGGAAAATGGGTGAAACAGAGTTAAGCAGAGGCATACAGAGATAAACAGAGTTAAACAGAGTTGAACAGAGGCAAACAGAGTTAAAAAGAGTTAAACATAGGCAAACAGAGTTAAACAGAGTTAAACAGAGGCAAACAGAGTTAAACAGAGTTAAACAGAGGCATACAGAGTTAAACAGATTTAAACATAGGCAAACAGAGTTAAACAGCCTTAAGCCGAGACAAACAGAGTTAAATAGAGTTAGACAGAGGCAAACAGAGTTAAACAGAGTTAAACAGAGGCAAACAGAGTTAAACAGCGTTAAATCGAGGCAAATAGAATTAAGCAGAGTCAAACAGAATTAAAGAGAGTTAAAGAGAGGCAAACAGTGTTAGACAGATTGAAACAGAGGCAAACAGAGTTTAAACGGAGTGAAACATAGGCAAACAGAGTGAAACAGTGTTAAACAGAGGCAAACCAAGGGAAAATGAGTGAAAAGGAGTTAAACAGAGGCATACAGAGATAAACAGAATTAAACAGAGTTGAACAGAGGCAAACAGAGTTAAAAAGAGTTAAACATAGGCAAACAGATTTAAACAGAGTTAAACAGAGGCAAACAGAATTAAACATAGTTGAACAGAGGCAAACAGAGTTAAACAGAGGCAAGCAGAGTTAAACAGTGTTACACAGAGGCAAACCAAAGGAAAATGAGTGAAACAGAGTTAAACAGAGGCATACAGAGATAAACAGAGTTAAACAGAGTTGAACAGAGGCAAACAGAGTTAAAAAGAGTTAAACATAGGCAAACAGAGTTAAACAGAGTTAAACAGAGGCAAACAGAGTTAAACAGAGTTAAACAGAGGCATACAGAGTTAAACAGATTTAAACATAGGCAAACAGAGTTAAACAGCCTTAAGGCGAGACAAACAGAGTTAAATAGAGTTAGACAGAGGCAAACAGAGTTAAACAGAGTTAAACAGAGGCAAACAGAGTTAAACAGCGTTAAATCGAGGCAAATAGAATTAAGCAGAGTCAAACAGAATTAAAGAGAGTTAAAGAGAGGCAAACAGTGTTAGACAGATTGAAACAGAGGCAAACAGAGTTAAACGGAGTGAAACATAGGCAAACAGAGTGAAACAGTGTTAAACAGAGGCAAACCAAGGGAAAATGAGTGAAAAGGAGTTAAACAGAGGCATACAGAGATAAACAGAATTAAACAGAGTTGAACAGAGGCAAACAGAGTTAAAAAGAGTTAAACATAGGCAAACAGATTTAAACAGAGTTAAACAGAGGCAAACAGAGTTAAACAGATTTAAACAGAGGCATACAGAGTTAAACAGATTTAAACATAGGCAAACAGAGTTAAACAGCCTTAAACCGAGACAAACAGAGTTAAATACAGTTAAACAGAGGCAAACAGAGTTAAACAGAGTTAAACAGAGGCAAACTGGGTTAAACAGCGTTAAACAGAGGCAAACAGAGTTCAACAGACATAAACAGTGTTCAGCAGATGCGAGACGAGTGAAACAGAGTTAAACAGAGGCAAACAGAGTTCAACAGATTCAATCAGGGTTAAACAGAGGCAAACAGAGGGAAACAGAGTGAAACAGAGTAAATCAGAGGCAAACAGAGTTAAACATAGTTGAACACAGGCAAACAGAGTTACACAGAGGCAAGCAGAGTTAAACAGTGTTAAACAGAGGCAAACCAAGGGAAAATGAGTGAAACAGAGTTAAACAGAGGCATACAGAGATAAACAGAGTTAAACAGAGTTGAACAGAGGCAAAAAGAGTTAAAAACTGTTAAACATAGGGAAACAGATTAAAACAGAGTTACACAGATGCAAACAGAGGGAAACAGATTGACACAGAGTTAAACAGAGGCGTACAGTGTAAAACACAGTTGAACAGAAACAACAAGAGTTTCATACATTGAAATAGAGGCAAACAGAGTTGAACAGTCATAAACAGAGTTCAACAGAGTTGAACTGATTTAAACAGAGGCAAACAGAGGGAAACAGAGTGAAACAGACTGAAACAGAGGCAAACAGAGATAAACAGAGTTAAAGAGAGGCAAACAGAGTTAAACAGATGTAAACAGAGTTCAACTGAATTAAACAGAGTTAAACAGGGGCAAACAGTTTTCAACAGAGTTAAACAGAGTTAAACAGAGGCAAACAGAGTGAAACATAGTGAAACACAGTTAAACAGAGGCATACAGAGTGGAACAGAGTTAAACAGAGTTGAACAGAGGCAAACAGAGTTAAATAGGTTGAAACAGAGGCAAACGGAATTCAACAGATGTAAACAGAGTTCAACTGAATTAAACAGAGTTAAACAGAGGCAAACAGAGGGTAACAGAGTTAAACAGAGTTAAACAGAGTCGAACAGAGGCAAAGAGTGTTAAACAGATTAAACAGATGCAAACAGAGTTAAACAGAGGCGAACAGAGTTAACCAGAGTTAAACAGAGGCAAACAGAGTTAACCAGAGTTAAACAGAGGCAAACAGTTTTCAACAGAGTTAAACAGAGTTAAACAGAGGCAAACAGAGGGAAACAGAGTGAAACACAGTTAAACAGAGGCAAATAGAGTGAAACAGAGTTAAACAGAATTGAACAGAGGCAAACAGAGTTAAACAGAATTAAACAGAGTTAAATAGAGTTCAACAGAGTTGAACAGAGGCAAACAGAGCTAAACAGATTTAAACAGTGGCAAACATGGTTAAACAGAGTTAAACAGAGGCAAACAGAGGCACACAGAGTTAGACAGAGGCATACAGAGTGAAACAGTGTTAAACAGAGGCAAACAGAGTTAAACAGCGTTAAACAGAGGCAAACAGAGTTCAACAGACATAAACAGTGTTCAGCAGAGGCAAAACGAGTT
>JANJGN010002049.1:0-12500 GCA_026770705.1 Isurus oxyrinchus
GTGGATGATCAGCCACAGTCTGGATTAAGGTGGAGTTGAGGGAGAAGATCAGCCACAGGCTGGATTAAGGTGGAGTTGAGGTGGATGATCAGCCACAGGATGGATTAAGGTGGAGTTGAGGTGGATGATCAGCCACAGGCTGGATTAAGGTGGAGTTGAGGTGGATGATCAGCCACAGGCTGGATTAAGGTGGAGTTGAGGGAGAAGATCAGCCACAGGCTGGATTAAGGTGGAGTTGAGGGAGAAGATCAGCCACAGGCTGGATTAAGGTGGAGTTGAGTTGGAAGATCAGCCACAGGCTGGATTAAGGTGGAGTTGAGGTGGATGATCAGCCACAGGCTGGATTAAGGTGGAGTTGAGGGAGAAGATCAGCCACAGGCTGGATTAAGGTGGAGTTGAGGTGGATGATCAGCCACAGGCTGGATTAAGGTGGAGTTGAGGTGGATGATCAGCCACAGGCTGGATTAAGGTGGAGTTGAGGTGGATGATCAGCCACAGGCTGGATTAAGGTGGAGTTGAGGTGGATGATCAGCCAAAGGCTGGATTAAGGTGGAGTTGAGGTGGATGATCAGCCACAGGCTGGATTAAGGTGGAGTTGAGGAAGAAGATCAGCCACAGGCTGGATTAAGGTGGAGTTGAGGTGGATGATCAGCCACAGGCGGGATTAAGGTGGAGTTGAGGGAGAAGATCAGCCACAGGCTGGATTAAGGTGGAGTTGATGTGGATGATCAGCCACAGGCGGGATTAAGGTGGAGTTGAGGGAGAAGATCAGCCACAGGCTGGATTAAGGTGGAGTTGAGGTGGAAGATCAGCCACAGGCTGGATTAAGGTGGAGTTGAGGGAGAAAATCAGCCACAGGCTGGATTAAGGTGGAGTTGAGGTGGATGATCAGCCACAGGCTGGATTAAGGTGGTGTTGAGGTGGATGATCAGCCACAGCCTGGATTAAGGTGGAGTTGAGGTGGATGATCAGCCACAGGCTGGATTAAGGTGGAGTTGAGGGAGAAGATCAGCCACAGGCTGGATTAAGGTGGCGTTTAGGGTGAAGATCAGCCACAGGCTGGATTAAGGTGGAGTTGAGGTGGATGATCAGCCACAGGCTGGATTAAGGTGGAGTTGAGGGGGATGATCAGGCACAGGCTGGATTAAGGTGGAGTTGAGGGAGAAGATCAGCCACAGGCTGGATTAAGGTGGCGTTTAGGGTGAAGATCAGCCACAGGCTGGATTAAGGTGGAGTTGAGGTGGATGATCAGCCACAGGCTGGATTAAGGTGGAGTTGAGGGGGATGATCAGCCACAGGCTGGATTAAGGTGGAGTTGAGGGAGAAGATCAGCCACAGGCTGGATTAAGGTGGAGTTGAGGTGGATGATCAGCCACAGGCTGGATTAAGGTGGAGTTGAGGTGGATGATCAGCCACAGGCTGGAGTAAGGTGGAGTTGAGGTGGATGATCAGCCACAGGCTGGATTAAGGTGGAGTTGAGGTGGATGATCAGCCACAGGCTGGATTAAGGTGGAGTTGAGGTGGATGATCAGCCACAGGCTGGATTAAGGTGGAGTTGAGGGAGAAGATCAGCCACAGGCTGGATTAAGGTGGAGTTGAGGGAGAAGATCAGCCACAGGCTGGATTAAGGTGGAGTTGAGTTGGAAGATCAGCCACAGGCTGGATTAAGGTGGAGTTGAGGTGGATGATCAGCCACAGGCTGGATTAAGGTGGAGTTGAGGGAGAAGATCAGCCACAGGCTGGATTAAGGTGGAGTTGAGGTGGATGATCAGCCACAGGCTGGATTAAGGTGGAGTTGAGGTGGATGATCAGCCACAGGCTGGATTAAGGTGGAGTTGAGGTGGATGATCAGCCACAGGCTGGATTAAGGTGGAGTTGAGGTGGATGATCAGCCACAGGCTGGATTAAGGTGGAGTTGAGGAAGAAGATCAGCCACAGGCTGGATTAAGGTGGAGTTGAGGTGGATGATCAGCCACAGGCGGGATTAAGGTGGAGTTGAGGGAGAAGATCAGCCACAGGCTGGATTAAGGTGGAGTTGATGTGGATGATCAGCCACAGGCGGGATTAAGGTGGAGTTGAGGGAGAAGATCAGCCACAGGCTGGATTAAGGTGGAGTTGAGGTGGAAGATCAGCCACAGGCTGGATTAAGGTGGAGTTGAGGGAGAAAATCAGCCACAGGCTGGATTAAGGTGGAGTTGAGGTGGATGATCAGCCACAGGCTGGATTAAGGTGGTGTTGAGGTGGATGATCAGCCACAGGCTGGATTAAGGTGGAGTTGAGGTGGATGATCAGCCACAGGCTGGATTAAGGTGGAGTTGAGGGAGAAGATCAGCCACAGGCTGGATTAAGGTGGCGTTTAGGGTGAAGATCAGCCACAGGCTGGATTAAGGTGAGTTGAGGTGGATGATCAGCCACAGGCTGGATTAAGGTGGAGTTGAGGGGGATGATCAGGCACAGGCTGGATTAAGGTGGAGTTGAGGGAGAAGATCAGCCACAGGCTGGATTAAGGTGGAGTTGAGGTGGATGATCAGCCACAGGCTGGATTAAGGTGGAGTTGAGGTGGATGATCAGCCACAGGCTGGATTAAGGTGGAGTTGAGGTGGATGATCAGCCACAGGCTGGAGTAAGGTGGAGTTGAGGTGGATGATCAGCCACAGGCTGGATTAAGGTGGAGTTGAGGTGGATGATCAGCCACAGGCTGGATTAAGGTGGAGTTGAGGTGGATGATCAGCCACAGGCTGGATTAAGGTGGAGTTGAGGTGGATGATCAGCCACAGGCTGGATTAAGGTGGAGTTGAGGTGGATGATCAGCCACAGGCTGGATTAAGGTGGAGTTGAGGTGGATGATCAGCCACAGGCTGGAGTAAGGTGGAGTTGAGGTGGATGATCAGCCACAGGCTGGATTAAGGTGGAGTTGAGGTGGATGATCAGCCACAGGCTGGATTAAGGTGGAGTTGAGGTGGATGATCAGCCACAGGCTGGATTAAGGTGGAGTTGAGGTGGATGATCAGCCACAGGCTGGATTAAGGTGGAGTTGAGGGAGAAGATCAGCCACAGGCTGGATTAAGGTGGAGTTGAGGGAGAAGATCAGCCACAGGCTGGATTAAGGTGGAGTTGAGGGAGAAGATCAGCCACAGGCTGGATTAAGGTGGAGTTGAGGTGGAAGATCAGCCACAGGCTGGATTAAGGGTGGCGTTTGCTTGAGGGGTCAAATGGCATCCTCCTATTACTCCAGCAATGCCTCAATTCAGAATCTATCATGCTTGTTTTCAAAGACCTCTATGGCCCTCATGCCCTCCCCACCTCTGTAACTTCCTCCAGCCCCTACACCCCTCCCTATCTCTGTAACCTCCTCCAGCCCCTACACCCCTCCCTATCTCTGTAACCTCCTCCAGCACCTACAAACCTCCCTATCTCTGTAACCTCCTCCAGCCTCTACACCCCTCCCCAGCTCTGTAACCTCCTCCAACACCTAAAAACCTCCCTATCTCTGTAACCTCCTCCAGCCCCTACAACCCTCCTATCTCTGTAAACTCCTCCAGCCAACACAAACCTCCCTACCTCTGTAACCTCCTCAGGCCACTACAACACTCCCTATCTCTGTAAACTCCTCCAATACATACAACACTCCCTATCTCTTTAACCTCCTCCAGCCCCCTCAAACCACCGTATCTCTGTGACCTCCTCCAGCCCCTACAACCCTCCTATCTCTGTAAACTCCTCCAGCCAACACAAACCTCCCTACCTCTGTAACCTCCTCAGGCCACTACAACACTCCCTATCTCTGTAAACTCCTCCAATACATACAACACTCCCTATCTCTTTAACCTCCTCCAGCCCCCTCAAACCACCGTATCTCTGTGACCTCCTCCAGCCCCTACAACACTCCCTATCTCTGTAACGTCCTCCAGCCGCTACAACCCTCCCTATCTCTGTAACCTCCTGCAGCCTCTACAACCTTCCCTATCTCTGTAACTTCCTCCAGCCACTACACCCCTCCCTATCTCTGTAACCTCCTTCAGCCCCCTACACCCCTCCCTATCTCTGTAACCTACTCCAGCCCCTACACCCCTCCCTATCTCTGTAACTTCCTCCAGCCACTACACCCCTCCCTATCTCTGTAACCTCCTTCAGCCCCCTACACCCCTCCCTATCTCTGTAACCTCCTCCAGTCCCTACACCCCTCCCTATCTCTGTAACCTCCTCCAGCCTCTACACCCCTCCCTATCTATGTAACCTCCTCCAGCCTCTACAACCTTCCCTATCTCTGTAACCTCCTCCAGTCCCTACACCCCTCCCTATCTCTGTAACCTCCTACAGCCTCTACACCCCTCCCTATCTCTGTAACCTCCTCAAGCTCATACAACCCTCCCTATTTCAGTGACATCCTGCAGCCCCTACAACCCTCCCTATCTCTGTAACATCCTCCAGCCCCTACAACCCTCCCTATCTCTGCAATCTCCTCCAGCCCCTACACCCCTCCCTATCTCTGTAACCTCCTCCAGCCCCTACACCCATCCCTATCTCTGTAACCTCATGCAGCCCCTACACCCCTCCCTATCTCTGTAACCTCCTCCAGCCCCTACACCCCTCCCTATCTCTGTAACCTCTTCCAGCTCCTACAACCCTCGTAACCTCTGTAACCTCCTCCAGCCCCTACAACCCTCTCTATCGCTTCAAACTCCGCCAGTCACTACAAACCTCCCTATCTCTGTAAACTCCTCCTGACCCTACACTCCTCCCTATCTCTGTAACCTCCTCCAGCCCCTACAACCCTCCCTATCTCTGTAACTTCCTCCAGCCCCTACAACACTCCCTATCTCTGTAAACTCCTCCAGACTCTACAACCCTCCCTATCTCTGTAACCTCCTCCAGAACCTACAATCCTCCCTATCTCTGTCACCTCCTCCAGCACCTACAAAACTCCTTATCTCTGTAACCTGCTCCAGCCCCTACAACCCTCCCTATCCCTGTGACCTCCTCCAGACCCTACAACCATCCATACCTCTGTAACCTCCTCCTCCAAGCCCTACAACTCTCCAAATCTCTGTAAACTCCTCCAGTCCCTACAAACCTCCCTATGTCTGTAACCTCCTCCAGCCCCAACAAACCTCACCATCTCTGTAACCTCCTCCAGCCCCTACAACCCTCCCTATCTCTGTAACCTCCTGCAGCCCCTACAACCCTCCCTTTCTCTGTAACAACCTCCAGCCCCTACAACCCTCCCTATCTCTGAAACCTCCTCCAGCCCATACAACCCTGCCTATCTCTGTAAACTCCAACAGACCATACAACCCTCCCTATCTCTGTAACATCTTCCAGCCACTATAACCCTCCCTATCTCTGTAACCTCCTCCAGCACCTACAACCCTCCCTATCTCTGTAACCTCCTCCAGCCTCTATAACCTTCCCTTATCTCTGTAACCGCTTCCAGCACCTACAAACGTCCCTATCTCTGTAACCTCCTCCAGACGCTAGAACCCTCCCAACCTCTGTAAACTCCTCGAGGCCCTACAACCCTCCCAATCTCAGTAAACTCCTCCAGTCTCTACAACCCTCCCTATCTCTGTAACCTCCTCAAGCCCATACAAACCTCCTTATCTCTGTGACCTCCTGCAGTCCCTACAACCCTCCCTATCTCTGTAACATCTTCCAGCCCCTACAACACTCCCTATCTCTGTCACCTTCTCCAGCCCCTAAAACCCTTCCTATCTCTGTAAACTCCTCCAGACCCTACAACCCTCCCTATCTCTACAACCTCCTCCAGCCACTATCACGCTCACTATCTCTGTAACATCCTCCAGCCCCTACAACCCTCGTAACCTCTGTAAAATCCTCCAGCCCCTACAACACTCTCTATTTTTGTAAAATCGCCAGTCCCTAAAACCCTCCCTATCTCTGTAACCTCCTCCAGCCCCTACAACCCTCCCTATCTCTGTAAACTCCTCCTGCCCCTAAAACCCTCCCTATCTCTGTAACCTCCTCCAGCCCCTACAACCCTCCCTATCTCTGTAAACTCCTCCTGCCCCTACAACCCTCCCTATCTCTGTAACCTCCTCCAGCCCCTACAATGCTCCCTATCTCTGTTACCTCCTCCAGCCCCTACACCCTTCCCTATCTCTGTAACCTCCTCCAGCCCCTGCAACCCTCCCTATCTCTGTAACTTCCTCCAGCCCCAACAACACTCCCTATAGCTGTAACGTCTTCCAGCCCCAACAACCCTCCCTATATCTGTAACCTCCTCCAGCCCCTACAACCCTCCCTATCTCTGTAAACTCCTCCAGAATCTACAACCCTCCCTATCTCTGTAACCTCCTCCAGCCCATAAAACCACCCCTACCTCTGTAACCTCCTCCAGCACCTACAACCCCCCCTGTCTCTCTGACATCCTGCAGCCTCTACAAAACTCCTTATCTCTGTGACCTCCTCCAGACCCTGCAACCCTCCCAATCT
Organism: Isurus oxyrinchus; assembly: GCA_026770705.1. Taxonomy (NCBI): domain Eukaryota; kingdom Metazoa; phylum Chordata; class Chondrichthyes; order Lamniformes; family Lamnidae; genus Isurus; species Isurus oxyrinchus. The sequence continues at coordinate 6,454 of JANJGN010002049.1, forward strand.
CTGTAAACTCCTCCACTCCCTATCTCTGTAACCTCCTCCAGCCCCTACAACCCTCCCTATCTCTGTAACCTCCTCGAGCCCCTACAACCCTCCCTATCTCTGTAACATCTTCCAGCCACTATAACCCTCCCTATCTCTGTAACCTCCTCCAGACCCTACAACCCTCCCTATCTCTGTAACATCCTCGTGCCCCTGCACCCCTCCCTATCTCTGTAACCTCCTCCAGTCCCTACAACAATCCCAATGTCTGTAACCTCCGCCACGGCCTACACCCCTCGCTACCTCTGTAACCTCCTCCAGCCCCTACACCCCTCCATATCTCTGTAACCTCCTCCAGCCCCTACAACCCTCCCTATCTCTGTAACTTCCTCCAGCCCCTACACCCCTCCCTATCTCTGTAACCTCCTCCAGCCCCTACACCCCTCCCTATGTCTGTAACCTCCTCCAGCCTCTACACCCCTCCCTATCTCTGTAACGTCCTCCAGACCCTACAATCCTCCCTATCTCTGTAACCTCCTCCAGCCCCTATACCCCTCCCTATCTCTGTAACCTCCTCCAGCCCCTACAACCCTCCCTATCTCTGTAACCTCCTCCAGCCCCTACAACCCTCCCTATCTCTGTCACATCCTCCAGCACCTTCATCCCTCCCTATCTCTGTCACCTTCTCCAGCCCCTTAAGCCCTCCCTATCTCTGTAAACTCCTCCAGACCCTTCAACCCTCCCTAGCTCTGCAACCTCCTCCAGCCACTATAACGCTCACTATCTCTGGAACCTCCTCCAGCACCTACAACCCTCTCTATCTCTGTAAACTCCGCCAGTCCCTACAACCCTCCTTATCTCTGTAACCTCCTCCTGCCCCTACAACCCTCTCTATCTCTGTAAACTCCGCCAGTCACTACAACCCTCCCTATCTCTGTAACCTCCTCCTGCCGCTACACCCCTCCCTATCTCTGTAACCTCCTCCAGCCCCTACACCCCTCCCTATCTCTGTAACATCCTCCAGCCCCTACAACCCTCCCTATCTCTGTAACTTCCTCCAGCCCCTACAACCCTCCCTATCTCTGTAAACTCCTCCAGACTCTACAACCCTCCCTAACTCTGTCACCTCCTCCAGCCCCTACAAACCTCCCTATCTCTGTGACCTACAACAGACACTACAACCCTCCCTATCTCTGTAACCTCCTCCAGGCCCTACAACCATCCCAATCTATGGAAACTCCTCCAGTCCCTACAACTCTCCCTATCTCTGTAACCTCCTCCAGCCCCTACATCCCTCCCTATCTCTGTGACCTCCTGCAGCCCCTACAACCCTCCCTATCTCTCTAACCTCCGACAGCACCTACAATCCTCCCTATCTCTGTAACCTCCTCCAGCCCCAACAACCCTCCCTCCCTCTGTAACCTCCTCCTGCCCCTACAACCCTCTCTAACTCTGTAACCTCCTCCAGTCCCTACAACCCTCCATATCTCTGTAGCTCCTCCACCCCTAAAACCCTCCCTATCTCTGTAACCTCCTCCACCGCCCACACCCCTCCCTATCTCTGTAACCTCCTCCAGCCCCTACAACCCTCCCTATCTCTGTAACCTCCTCCAGCCCCTACAACCCTCCCTATTCCTGTAACCCCCTCCAGCATCTACAACCCTCGCTATCTCTGGAACCTCCACCAGCCCCTAAAACCCTCCCTTTCTCTGTAACCTCCTCCACCCCCTACACCCCTCCCTATTCTCTGTAACCTCCTCCAGCCCCTAAAACCCTCCCTATCTCTGTAACCTCCTCCACCCCCTACACACCTCCCTATCTCTGTAACCTCCTCCAGCCATCTCAACCCTCCCTATCGCTGTAACTTCCTCCAGCCCCTTCAACCCTCCCTATCTCTGTAACCTCCTCCAGACACTACAACCCTCCCTGTCTCTGTAACCTCCTCCAGCCTCTACACCCCTCCCTATCTCTGTAACCTCCTCCAGCCCCTACACCCTCCCTATCTCTGTAACCTCCTCCAGCCCCTACTCCCCTCCCTATCTCTGTAACCTCCTCCAGACACTACAACCCTCCCTATCTCTGTAACTTCCTCCAGCCCCTACACCCCTCCCTATCTCTGTAACCTCCTCCAGCCCCTACTCCCCTCCCTATCTCTGTAACCCTCTCCAGCACCTACAACCCTCCCTATCTCTGTAACCTCCTCCAGCCCCTGCAAGCCTCCCTACCTCTGTTATCTCCTCCAGTCCCTACAACCCTCCCTATCTCTGTAACCTCCTCCAGCCCCTACAACCCTCCCTCACTCTCTGAGATCCTGCAGCCCCTACAACCCTCCCTATCTCTGTAACCTCCTGCAGCATCTACAACCCTCCCTATCTCTGTAACCTCCCCCAGCCCCTTCAATCCTCCCTAACTCTCTAACATCCTCCAGCCCCTTCAATCCTCCCTATCTCTGTAACCTCCTCCAGCCCCTACAACCCTCCCTATCTCTGTAACCTCCTCCAGCCCCTACAACCCTCCCTATCTCTGTAACATCCTCCAGCCCCTACAAGCCTCCCTATCTCTGTAACCTCCTGCAGCCCCTACACCCCTCCCTAACTCTGTAACCTCCTCCGCCACCTAAAACACTCCCTATCTCTATAACCTCCTCCAGCCCCTACACCCCTCCCTATCTCTGTAACCTCCTCCAGCCCCTACACCCCTCCCTATGTCTGTAACCTCCTCCAGCCCCTATACCCCTCCCTATCTCAGTAACCTCCTCCAGCCCCTACAACTCTCCCTATCTCTGTAACCTCCTACAGCCCCTACAATCCTCCCTACTGTCTGTAACCTCCTCCAGCCCCTTCACCCCTCCCTCTCTCTAACTTCCTGCAGCCCCTACACCCCTCCCTATCTTTGTAAACTCCTGAAGACCCTACAACCATCCTTATCTCTGTAACCTCCTCCAGCACCTACACCCCTCCCTATCTCTGTAACCTCCTCCAGCCCCTACACCTCTCCCTATCTCTGTAACCTCCTCCAGCCCCTACAACCCTCATATCTCTGTAACCTCCTCCAGCCCCTCCCGCGCTCTCTACCGAGCTAGGATGGTGTCCACACCCCCCACCCACTCCAGTGGGCTGGGGATTCGTAATAATGTGAGCGCCGGGGAATTGAGGGAATTCTGCAGCACTGCTAGAGAGTGGATTGAGCCAGCTGGCAGTGGGCAGGGCAGGGAGGAGGGTACTTACTCATTGAGGCGACGAAGGTCCAATGGTACAGGGTGCTCATGGCGAGGGGGCTGATGCAGAGGCTGGAGGAGAACAGAGGGCACCTCACCCACCGAGGGTGGAGAGGACAGAAGTCTGAGGGCCGGTAACCTCCCCACGTACTGTAATGCAGAGAGAGTTAGAAACTAATTCGGATGTAGGGAGGAAGTTCATGCATTCAGTAAGGTCTTACACCAATATCCTGTTTATGCAAGGGCTTGTTCAAGGATTGTGAAAGACCGAGGGGTAGCTTGTGACCAGATGATGTGGGGGAGGGGTCGGAATATCCGCACGTTCAACAGGAGGCGCACCCACAACCGGGGCTATCGGAGGGTCAGTGCTGAGGGAGCGCCGCACTGTCGGAGGGTCAGTGCTGAGGGAGCGCCGCACTGTGGGAGGGTCAGTACTGAGGGAGCGCCGCACTGTGGGAGGGTCAGTGCTGAGGGAACGCCGCACTGTCGGAGGGTCAGTGCTGAGGGAGAGCTGCACTGTCGGGGGGTCAGTGCTGAGGGAGAGCTGCACTGTCGGAGGGTCAGGACTGAGGGAGCGCCGCACTGTGGGAGGGTCAGTGCTGAGGGTGCGCTGCACTGTGGGAGAGTCAATGCTGAGGGAGTACCGCACTGTTGGAGGGTCAGTGCTGAGGTAGCACCGCACGGTCGGAGAGTCAGTACTGAGGGAGAGCCGCACTGTGGGAGGGTCAGCGCTGAGGGAGAGCCGCTCTGTCGGAGGGTCCGCGCTGAGGGAGCGCTGCACTGTCGGATGGTCGGTGCTGAGGGAGAGCTGCACTGTCGGAGGGTTAGTACTGAGGGAGAGCCGCATTGTCGGAGGGTCAGTGCTGAGGGAGAGCCGCACTGTCAGAGGGTCAGTGCTGAGGGAGAGCCGCACTGTGGGAGGGTCAATGCTGAGGGAGTGCCGCACTGTGGGAGGGTCAGTGCTGAGGGAGAGCCGCACTGTGGGAGGGTCATTGCTGAGGGAGAGCCGCACTGTGGGAGGGTCAGTGCTGAGGGAGAGCCGCACTGTGGGAGGGTCAGTGCTGAGGGAGAGCCGCACTATGGGAGGGTCAGTGCTGAGGGAGCGCCGCACTGTGGGAGGGTCAGTGCTGAGGGAGCGCCGCACTGTAGGAGGGTCAGTGCCGAGGGAGCGCCGCACTGTGGGAGGGTCAGTGCTGAGGGAGAGCCGCACTGTGGGAGGGTCAGTGCTGAGGGAGAGCCGCACTGTGGGAGGGTCAGTACTGAGGGAGAGCCGCACTGTAGGAGGGTCAGTGCTGAGGGAGAGCCGCACTGTCGGAGGGTCAGTGCTGAGGGAGCGCAGCACTGTCGGAGGGTCAGTACTGAGGGAGCGCCGCACTGTCGGAGTGTCAGTGCTGAGGGAGAGCCGCACTGTGGGAGGGTCAGTGCTGAGGGAGCGCCACACTGTCGGAGGGTCAGTGCTGAGGGAGCGCTGCACTGTTGGAGGGTCAGTGCTGAGGGAGAGCCGCACTGTGGGAGGGTCAGTGCTGAGGGAGCGCCGCACTGTGGGAGGGTCAGTGCTGAGGGAGAGCCGCACTGTGGGAGGGTCAGTGCTGAGGGAGAGCCGCACTGTGGGAGGGTCAGTACTGAGGGAGTGCCGCACTGTGGGAGGGTCAGTGCTGAGGGAGAGCCGCACTGTGGGAGGGTCATTGCTGAGGGAGAGCCGCACTTTCGGAGGGTCAGTGCTGAGGGAGAGCCGCACTATGGGAGGGTCAGTGCTGAGGGAGCGCCGCACTGTGGGAGGGTCAGTGCTGAGGGAGCGCCGCACTGTAGGAGGGTCAGTGCTGAGGGAGAGCCGCACTGTGGGAGGGTCAGTGCTGAGGGAGAGCCGCACTGTGGGAGGGTCAGTGCTGAGGGAGAGCCGCACTGTGGGAGGGTCAGTGCTGAGGGAGAGCCGCACTGTGGGAGGGTCAGTGCCGAGGGAGCGCCGCACTGTGGGAGGGTCAGTGCTGAGGGAGAGCCGCACTGTGGGAGGGTCAGTGCTGAGGGAGAGCCGCACTGTGGGAGGGTCAGTACTGAGGGAGAGCCGCACTGTCGGAGGGTCAGTGCTGAGGGAGAGCCGCACTGTCGGAGGGTCAGTGCTGAGGGAGCGCAGCACTGTCGGAGGGTCAGTACTGAGGGAGCGCCGCACTGTCGGAGTGTCAGTGCTGAGGGAGAGCCGCACTGTGGGAGGGTCAGTGCTGAGGGAGCGCCACACTGTCGGAGGGTCAGTGCTGAGGGAGCGCTGCACTGTTGGAGGGTCAGTGCTGAGGGAGAGCCGCACTGTGGGAGGGTCAGTGCTGAGGGAGCGCCGCACTGTGGGAGGGTCAGTGCTGAGGGAGAGCCGCACTGTGGGAGGGTCAGTGCTGAGGGAGAGCAGCACTGTCGGAGGGTCAGTGCTGAGGGAGAGCCGCACTGTGGGAGGGTCAGTGCTGAGGGAGAGCCGCACTGTGGGAGGGTCAGTGCCGAGGGAGCGCCGCACTGTCGGAGGGTCAGTGCTGAGGGAGAGCCGCACTGTGGGAGGGTCAGTGCTGAGGGAGAGCTGCACTGTGGGAGGGTCAGTGCTGAGGGAGAGCTGCACTGTGGGAGGGTCAGTGCTGAGGGAGAGCCGCACTGTGGGAGGGTCAGTGCTGAGGGAGAGCCGCACTGTGGGAGGGTCAGTGCTGAGGGAGAGCCGCACTGTGGGAGGGTCAGTGCTGAGGGAGAGCTGTATTCCCGAATGGTTCTCTATTTTTGAATAGTTTGTTCCTCGCTGCCTATTTAGCGCTCGAATGTTATCCGTTGAAGAGAAATAATGATGAATCGTTCACCTCTCGGCGAAAGGTCAAATTGATGG